>JANJYP010000778.1:16179-43201 GCA_024605115.1 Rastrelliger brachysoma | reverse complement strand
TGGAACGTAACCCCCGCGATAAACGAGGGTTTACTGTAATCTGATTTAATTACAAAGCACAACTTTTCCCACCTTGGTGAGACTGAAAATGTTGTGGTGAAATTTTGGGATGGCTGCTGTGTTGTAAATCTCAATCTTGATTACTAATGTTTTGACACTGGATGTATATTCGATTTTGTAACCCTAATGCATTGTGACTAGGTGAACTCTTGCTGTAAATAACCTCTTGGCCCAGGTGCAATGGCCTGAGTCAGTCACTAGTTGTTGACTGTTCATTGTACAGCTGTTTGGGGGCTATTTGGGATAAATAGGGGTCCGACTTCTTCCAAGGTAGGAGAGGCTGTGGGCTGTGTTACCGCCATGCAGCCTGTATGACTACATCTCTTTCTATAGAGATTTCATTAAATTATTTTGGTGCATACAACCGCTCTTGCTTTGTTCGTTTTGACTCAACACAGGCAGATCAGAATTTTCTGCCACAACAAGGTGGCGTCACTACTAACAGGATACACGAGTCATTTGTCCAAATGCCTGAAGGCAGCCAGGGGCTGATCACCCGAACCGAGGAAATTAAAAGGAGTTTGCCTCAAACCTCGCCATTTAGAGACAGTGAGAACTGGCTGGCCTTGGGGCAAGAGGACCATCACCGCTGTAATTTATAATAAAAACTCAAACAAACTTAAACACCATGAATTAACCATATGCAACAATGCACATCTAAAAATGTGTTGTGCAGTGATGCACAGCATATTTAGCAATAAACTGAATTACAGTACATCAATGTTGTACATATATCTTGATGTGTAGAAAATGGTGGCATGTAATGTAGAGTAAATGTCCAGAAGTGAAAACAAAAGACATTCTAACTATGAATGAAAGCCAAAATAAAACAAATCTATACACTTAATAGCTTTTGAGTTTACTTTTAATGACTGAACCTTCTATACATGCAAGCCTACTGCATCATGATAAAATGCAAATAATCATTTTAAGATGAGGTTTAATACACTTCAGCCAGACAAGGAGTACCTGGAGTAGTTGAAGAGGCGGCTGTCCCACTGCTTGTGGTCACCCCTGGGAGGTGAGTGGAAGAAGCATGAATCAGAGCCATCGAATTGGTTGAGACCATCCTCAGTGTTCTTGGAGGCATGGCTGTGAACGACGTCGAGGAGCACCACGATCCCCATCGAATGAGCCACATCGATCAGCTGCTTCAGCTCCTCTGGGGTACCATAGCGACTGCGGTTACATTAACATGTGTTAGCTCACTTCATTCTTACTCTGTCCTATTTTCCACTTGATGGCATAAACTCAGTGTAATTTAAATCTACCCTTAATCCTGTTGTTAATCCTACATTAAAGTCCTTATGTTAAAATGATTCTTTATTGAGCTATCAACCCACTGTCCAAACTAATAACTATTTGCCCAACCTTTTTTGCTTGTACATGTGGACCTTATTAATCTATGCACATGCAAGAACACAACTCCTCAGACAAAATTACATTATAGTACTCTCTACTTCTACTATTTTTGTGTCTTCACAAAGTATATACTACAAGAGCAAACACTCTAAATTCACAGTTTCATTACAGTGTGTTTTGTAATTCATATAACCATGCAGCTACTGAGCAGTATATCATTTCACAAACATTATCTCCTCCTTGGTCCATTTGTCAAAAAAGGGTCTCTCAGTACCAAGCTGTCATGGGGTCTTTCAAGATTTTTTGTTATTGAATATATTTTGCAAAACATTATAACTCTCTAAACTTCTTTATTACCATTCAAAGGGCTATAAAAGGATACTGCAGAACTCACAACACAATCAGAAAACCACAGAGTGTATGTATGAATGCTGCCTCATTATATGCACATCTCTGCATATACTCCTCATATTGTCCCATAATGTCTCGTCTGACCTTCCAGCTATCATTATATCAGCTCGCTTGCAAAACGACAAATAGTAACAGCATTACCCCGCTTCCCAGTATTCAACCGCTCAGGTTTTAAATGACACTGAGAGATCAATCATGGGTGAAATTACACTATATACATTACACACAGTTTGTGCTTCACTCTAAGCAAGGAAAGGGGACCTCTGAAAGAAGATAAATAGTCT
Organism: Rastrelliger brachysoma; assembly: GCA_024605115.1. Classification (NCBI taxonomy): domain Eukaryota; kingdom Metazoa; phylum Chordata; class Actinopteri; order Scombriformes; family Scombridae; genus Rastrelliger; species Rastrelliger brachysoma. Next base: position 41,084 of record JANJYP010000778.1, on the reverse strand, counting down.
GACTAGTCCCCCTCCGACCTTATCTAGGAGTGCCTCCACTTTCTGGATTAGCAGCAAATGTATTTACAGAGAGATTATTGCTGGTCTCAGGCCTCCTAACCTTGATTTGAGGTGACTGTTTTTATAAAGCGGAGAAGTTGCTCACACAGTTTTGTCTTAATGGCTGTGTGAAGTTACTCAATCCTCCAAAAAAGCATTAATTTCTAAGAAATAATGGTTAAATGCTGCCCATGTGAAAAAAAAAAATTGGTAGAGAAAGCCAAAGGACCAAACTAAACTGCACACGCACATTTTGGAAAGCATGAAGTGAATTGCATGAATCCTCTGACAATGAAAAGTACAATACAGACAGACTGCACATACAAACCACATGATAAAAACCTAAATTACACTGAAACATTTACCTGGAAGCAGCAAAGAAACTTGTAATCTGATACCCAAAGCTTGCATAGTAGGCATGTTCCATGACAGCCATCAGCTGAATACAGTTGTAACCTGAACACAGAGGGGAACAAGTAGAAAAATACAAACTTTAGAGCTTTCCAGTCAAATTATGGACATATATTTGTCTCAGGGATGTTAATGCCATTCAGATATTATCTGTTGCTAAGCTAATAAATTATATACGATAAGAAAATATGTGCTAGATATGTACTGTATGGCAGCATGACTCAATGTTGCTTGACATCCTGGTGCTCCTTTATTAAGGGGAACATTGTATCCTGTGTATTTGAATAGCCTCATTTCCCTGTAATAGCTGCAGGTGATTATTATTTCTTGCTATCTTTTTTATTATGATTCTTTTTTAAATTAACACTAGCTGGTTTGTGCAAAGAAGAAATTAATATTATGATGTACTGGATCAGTTGGCTACACAGGATAGAAAATAAAATATTTTGAATACTGAATAATAGAAATACTGACAACATTATCTGCGAAATTCTCTCCTGTTCTGATATGTTTGGCCACTTTAATTCATTGCAGCAAGCATCCAGAGAGATTACAACTTGCTGTATTAATACTTGATACATGCCAGTCAAACTGTAAATATGCAGTCCTAGTATTTCCTTTTTGACAAAAGGTCTGGCATCCTAAAGACAAGCTGTGGCAACAGGGAAACACCAGCTATCAGAGTCAGGAGGTCATGTACAACATTTCAAAACGACCAGTGAAAAACTGCTTCTATGAATAAGAGAACAACAGGCTTTTAAACTGCCACTGAGCACTCCACAAGGAGACCCTGCTCACTGTTGTGTGGAACAGATTTATTTATTTATATCACAGCTTCTGTGATATAGAGAAAAGAGAGAAAAAAACTTCTGGCTTTTGAAGGAGTGTGACAAAGTACTGATGTCAGAGAACATATTTTATATATGTGTGTGTGTGTGTATATATATATATATATATATATAGTATATATAAGAATCCTATTGTACAGATTCCCCCAGCTGCTGCAGGTGGATTCTTTGACAACATTTACTCTGGCAGGTTTTCTCCCAGCTAAACAGGATGACACGAACAAGGAAACAGCATTTATCAGATTGCGCCTGGTTTGCGGTGCCAGTCGTATCTGTGTCTTTTAATAATGTCAGTGCAGCAGGCACATATTTGAATGCAAAATAATGCAATATCTCATATCATCTGTTAAGGAGAAGAATTTCAAACTGAGATAAGGATCTGATCCATAAGGTTAAAGTTACAATTGAATCCTGTGCTTTGTTATTATAACAAAATTGAATTAGTTAATGAGTCATATGTGTAATGAGATCACGTCAAATGCTGTACTACTTTGGAGAATGAATAGTTTTAATCAAAGCTGTAAGCAATTTAGTCATGAAAGTAGAAAGGGAATGTTTAGATTTTAAAGGGCTACCATCAGGAAAAGTTTAGTCTGAGTTAATTTGGAGAATTTTCAGCATGGCAGGGTCAAGAAATTAGAAGGAAAACGAAACAGGGATAAAGAATCATAAAACAAATAATACTGTTTTTTCTGATATAAACTGAATTGAAGATACATTAAAAAAAACCTCAAACGTTCAAATAAAATATTCAACATAGTTCATTTTGCATGTTAACTTTGCCGTAACATAATAAAACATTTAAATATCATTCTGTACTTAATGTTACTGGAAACATATTATATAAAGATTAGATCATGTCCAGCCTGAAGCATTGTTTTTACTGAATGATTCCAGGTGTAGGAGGATGTTCTTCTCCACTATTAGCTGTCTAGTGAAGAGAAAGATAATAGAAACTGAAACAAGTTGTCAGTTTTGCAACCCACTCTCGGCTGTGAAGTGTGTAGACTGTGGAGCCCCCTTTACAAAACGCTGTCCAATGGGCAGTGATCCCTTCAGGTCATGCCAGTAAACAGGATGTTGACTTGGTGATGTGACTTTGTGCAGAGGCAGTGTGACAGGTCTGCCAGTGAAAATACTAGTACCGGAGAAACAGTGACACTCAAGGTAGTATGGCATGTCTACCGGAGTATGAACCAATGTTGACAGAGATGGACGCTATGAAAAAAAACTTCTCAGTCACACTGTTAGCTCAGATTTAATGTGAAGGGAGATATATACAAACATCATCTTAATGCTTCACTACATCCTCTCTGTACATGGCTGGATAGGTTGAGTCAACAAAAGCTCTGACTGACAATCATTTAGATGAAAAGAATCACAGCAGGGTCATTGCTGTCCTCTTTTTGAAGGTTTGAGTAGCCAATTAAATAACAAGGAGGCAAAAATGAGAAGAAAAAATAAGAATAATTTTATGGAGCTCTTACCAAGATCCTTTATACGAGGCAGAACATTGGTTATGAAGTTGGTGTAAGATGCGATCTTTTCCTCAGGTGAAGCGATGCCCACATGGGCTTCATATATTCTCAGACTTGTGGGTTTCTTTGGCCGAGGGTGGATTTGCTGAAGAGGATACCAAAATTGGACAAAATGAAGTCATATGAAAGTCTAATCCATTTTCCTAAAAATACATTTGGTGAGTAATTATGAACCATAAGGTCAAAGACAATGTGTGGGTTTACTGGGTCCCTCCACCAATATCTTACCAAAGAGGCTGTTAAATATTAAAAGATATATGAGTCACTCTGTATTGCATAACTGGAAAGGGATTTGTTTTAAGCATAGAGCAGATTTCCCGATGGCTACCGACCAGCCTTGTGATTCCACTATTTGAAGTACATGATTGAGCCACTTATAAATAAAGTGAATATACAGCTAGTGAGAGGACTCCTCTAATTAAAATGGTGCAAAATAACAAGCGATAAAGAAGGCAAGGTGGTCTTTAACAGCCTCTTATTGTTTTGTTTTTGTGCACTTGTGCTGAGGACCTAAAGTAGCATTGAGACAAGTTCAGACCCTCTCAAATCAGCAGTTTGAGTAGACCCATTAAGAATGGCCACAGCAGCTATTTCAAATGTATAATGTTTTGCATTATATATTTGTGATAATAAATAGCTTACTCACAATATAAGGTAGTAGGGGATCCCAGTGAACCCAGTCGTAGATGACACGGCCCTCCTCCCTGGTCACATATCTTGCCCAGGGTGAGATCCGGTACAGTCGCTTACCATCCTTAGTGTGAACTACAACCTGGGAAAATAAGACAAATGAGTATAATATTACAGCAAGGACACTCAAAACAATGACAGAGAATGGACACTGAAAAAGACAATATAGACACTTTACATTAGCTGAGTGGAGGGGACACACACATTTTCTAAAAAGCAGGGTATGGATCACATGATAAATATGAATTGAAAAAACATCTAATCAAATTAAGGATAATAGTAAATTAATAATAATTGTTTTATTATTAAAAAAGAAGAAAAGGTTAAAAAAAGAGATCATCAACAAAAGATACCAATCCTCGAGGCCTAACAACAAATCAACGTCAGCCTCAGCGTCCCCTGACACTCCTGCCTGTTTCTGTCCCTTCATGTAAGTGATACAAAAGTCAGCATTTATTTGCATCTTCCAAGCATGATGTGCTAACTGTACATCATAAAGCCATGTTGTTACTCTTCATCCATTATACAGAAAAGATGGCAAAGATTGTTCAACCAATAAACCAAACATTTTTCAAAATGTCAAACAGCAAAACCAACCCTCTTCCAGAGAGCAGCTCCCTGCTCTAGAATACAAAACTCACAGCTTTGAAACCATTACATCTTACATGTACAGGGCTCTCAGAAAGTACATAATGGTACTAGACAAAAAGTGTGAATCTGGATTCGATGGTAATTATGTTGTGAGGGGTCCAACCACTTCATTGGTTGTAACAGTCACTGACTGGCTCATCTGGAAACAGGATCTAGGAAGAAATTTAGAAAAGCAGGAAATCTAAATCATTATCTTTTATCTATTATGTCTGCAATTCAAGATTAGAAGGGGGTCAAATACGCATAGTTTAGAAATCTAATTGACAAGTTACTTTGCCTCCATCAGTCAAATAAGAAAGCAGAAAGTCAGCGTGAGAGTTGGAAAAACCCACCAAGAAATCGATCCTGTAGTGTTAGCCACAGTATGTGTTCACCCTGTTTTCTCCCCTGCAGAAACGAGCATTAGAATCTGACTAATTCTGGCTACTGTTGTGAAGTAATGACTGTTCCAATGCCACCTACCTGCAAGCCCATGGCCAGACCCCCCTCTGGGGTTTTTTCATTATGGCCGGACCACCTGGGGGTTAGCTGCCTGGCTCCCCTTATGACATGCTTCACAGTTTATAGGATTAGGAAAAGATAGTTGGATAAGTGGACTGGCATTAATCCTGTCAGAGCGGTGGTCCTTCAGACAAATTGGCCAGCATTAGGAACATTAAAGAAAAATCAGACTGCTGTGAAGAAGCAAGTGCATGAACAGGAAAAACAACTAAGAACAGACGATATGCAGGAAGTTGTGGGTGAAAAAAAAAGCCTTTGATTCCTTCAATATCACTTCAGTTCACTTTTTAGATATTTGAATCATCAAGAGCTTATTGTAAATACTGTACACTCAAAAGGACACTGCTTGTTTATGGAGACAAATTGGGCCCTGAATAAAGGGGATGAAGGGCAAGCTGCTCTACAGGAGAGAGATTGGAGGTAGGTTTGTGCTTCCACGAGGGAGTGCTGTGGAACTAATTCTAAAGTGGAGCTCACAGCAAGACAGCCATTCATAGGCAGCAGGGGTGCACAAGGAAAGGCCAGGTGCCAACGTTTCCATCTGCTTCTTATCGTCCTTAGACTGACCTCAGCTGACAATGGGCGCTGGGCAGCCTGTCCAGGGCGCAGGATTGTGCCAACGATGACCCGGTCCCAAGGAGAGTGTTGCTGCAATGCCATCCATTCCACACCTGGCATCTCATTTCAGGATTATTTCTCATCCGCACTGTTTGCTTGGGTGACAATGCATAATGGGAGGTGTGTCTTTTATATTTAACCCTGATGAATTATTTGCTAGAGCTAAAAACCAATCATCTACACCCACAGTGGGCTGTGTTTTGCACAGAACAAACACCGCATAGTGTCCTGAGGGATACAAGTCTCAAATGGGAGCAGAAATAAAAGCCAACAGCCGGGCTCCTCAGGTATATCTACCCTCCACTGTGCAGATTGTGTACATACAGTAATCTCCCGTCTGCGCACTGTGAGTATGACATGTTGTTGACGGCGACATGCCAGGTTTTCACTTGGTTCATAAGACACCACACATGACAGGGAATCTCCCTCTCACATTACAGTGACAAGTCCCCGTAGCGCCGCGGCAAGATGGCACCTAGCGAGGGCGTGAAAATCAGCGTGAAGATGTTCTGTTCTCTACCTTGAGTTTGGTGTTATGATCCACAGCTGGAGACTTGTCATACTTGGGTGGTAGAGTCAGTTCCCACTTGCCATACTCTTTCTTGGTGTAAGGGTGGGAGAATTTGTCCCAGCCATCTATGGGTGTAAAGAGAGGGTTTAAACAGATCAAATTAATTGGTTTACAGTACAAACAACAATTCTGACTTGATATGGTCAAATAAAAGCCTTAGTATGTATAGAAAAAAATGTCTAAAACTGAACTGTTCAAGTCAGTCAATTAATCTCTTCTGTCTAGTTGGTAGTATTTGACATAAAATGATAGCAGGTCTGCAAGATTAGTAAACATGATTGTAATGTATGCAATCTACTCACTGATATTTATCTATTATTTTGATATAAAATAATATATGTAATAATTTTTATATCCTAAAAAGTACTTTGACAAGATACATTTGAATTTTTAGCAGTAAAAAGAGTGATCATCTGGGCCATTTATGTGTTATTTTTCAATGTCTTTTTATTACTACCATTTGGATAATTTAAAACCCAACCACAGTGACTTCAATAATTTTTGAATGCAAATAAAACAATTAGTTAGATTTTACCTTCTTACGTCAGTATGGTGCCACTTTGCCTTCCTCTAAAGCAGCTTGTAACTGACCGTCACCTACTGTGGCTTTTACTGTAGTTTATTTCAATTCAATTTGTGACCACAGGGCCTCTTTATGTTTTTTAAAATCTATACTTGTCCTCACACATTTTGTCCCTCTCTGTCCTTTAAAACCTCTTGTATAATTCTTTTGTTATTTTTGTGCTCTGACCCACTCTCCTGTATACTTTTGTAACAATGAGGAAACCAGCAGCCACTGTCATTTAAGAGAACAGCTGAAAAAATAACACTTCACTGCTCAATGAATTATATCTCTGAGGGAACAATGGAGAAGTGTAACATTCATAACCTGTTGATACCACATTACCACTTGTCGTTGACTGACAGGAATATATTAGGATACTAAACTTTTTTTTTTTACAAAGCTGCTATCCTGGCATGACAATTTAGCATGCCATTTTTATTCAATAATCTATATCTGCTTGCTATTCATGAGTAAAAATAATGGCAGTAGTTCAGGTGATGCTCCAGAAGTGACCGGGCACAAGACCAGTCCTTTTCATAGGCAGGCCAAGTCATATTTTTTCACAATTTATTTATCTCCCTTTGCTTAAACTGCTCTACAAAAAACTGTGCATTATGCATCCAACCTGCACCATATTCATGGCTAGGGCTGCTGGGCTGTTTCCACATTTACTATGAAATTGAAATCAAATAATATGACTGAGCCGTGTCAAAATGTAATCTCTCACAGAATTGAATGTTGGAATTGAGCTCCTGCCCAAGGTCCTGGGAAGATAATTAAAAAGGAAAGAGAGAAATATGGAAAGAGGAAATTGCAGCAACAGAACTAACGAGCACATAAAATGTGTAGGGAGAATAAACAAATGGACAAATCTCCAGCTTTGCCACAGTATCAATCTGATGGTATTACTATTAGCATTTGCTTTCCTTTATCATTACCTGCAGGGTGTTAGTTATTTCAGAATGGCTGTGGCACAGAGGGAAGTGTTTGTACTGTGGTGTGGTCTGACAAATTGTATTTGAGTTACATGCACAGGTCTATTTTTTTTTTTATACTTTGTATTTTTTTTCTCCAATGACAAAATATACTGCTGGTGTATGTAAAAAGATCTCAATGCATTAACAGACTTAAAAAGGAGAGAAAAAGATATAAAAAGGAAAGAAATTGACACTGAGATCATACTCATTGTATATCTATTTGACAGATGAGCGCAAGTCTCATTTAATCTTGTTAATGATGATCAAAATAAGTAATTTTGCTACATTTTCACAGCCCACATTAACTGAAAATAAAACTTTAAAGTCTATTAACCTGAAATGACTTTCAAAGTTAGTACTGGAGGGAAAAGAGATTTCAGCGCAAACACAGAGGTTGCACTCTCTCAACAACTTTGCAGGCGATGATGAAATAACCAGCTACTAAAATATTAACAAACACTCCCACATTAAAAAAGAACCCCCCTCAGTATGCAAGTTTATCCTGTGTAATCAATATTTTCCACATTCCCTACTCCCAAGTTGGTTGATCAAAAGGGCTGATACCCTTGTACCATGGTTGACTCTACTTTTTCTTAATTTTTGGCCTTTTTGTGTTCAAGAGTGCAGCAATGTCATATATCTTATTTAATGCACCATGAAGATATGCAACCTTTCTGCTTGCGCTGAAATCTCTTTTCCTTTTTAGCCCCAACAGTGAAGATAACTTTATATTAATGTATCATTTCCTTTTTAGTTATCAGATTTATTACTACAATTGCAATTGTTATTATAGAAACATACTTTCATCAGTCAGCTGCACGCTTCTTTAAAAACACAATAAGAGTGTCTGTCATTCCATAAAAAATGAACCTTTCCTAAACCACTGAAACACTCACTATTTGAAGATAATATGATCACTGATTACTTACTTGCTACAAATGAATAGATATTATAAATAGAAAGTTAAAGGGCTGACTTTCAACTTCTATTTGAAAATGTTTCCATCCTTATTGTATCAGTTCTGCAGAAATAGTAGCACCTTTAAACACAGACCAGGTAAGTGAAGATAATAAATTAGTAGAAATAAAACTATTGGGAAACAACTTGGATCTGGACATCACATTGCTGACATGCTGTTTAGGAGTTGACTGTTCTCCTCAGGCTGTAAACATTCTACTTACTGAAATCACCAGTAAGAAAGAGGGCCTCTGCAGCTGGAGCCCATTCTTTAAAGAACAGGCTGTTGTCAGGCCCCCGCGTCACACCAAAGGTATTGTAGCTGCGTGTAAACTGGTCAAAGCCCCCTTCTACCTCTTCCAGCAGTATAAGCTGCTTTTGGAACAGCTCATACCTGAATGAAAAAAGGGAAACACACAATAGGAATTCAATGAAAAATCTGCTCTGGAGACTGATAATCTCTTGGACACCTATTGTACAAATCATCATCCTGTAATGTTAAATACATTTCAGTTATTTTTAGTTTGTATTTCATTTGGCATTCCATTCACTTCAGGATAACAATGAATTCCTATACCTTTCTCTGGTGCTACTGCTGTAAATATCAATGTAAGTATACTGAATGCAGAAAGATTTACTGACAAGAAACATGCTGTTAACCATCACTTTCTAAGATCAATTATCAAGTATGTGAAATATCATAATAAATTAATTATATGGTACTCCACATCTTCATTTCTTTTCATTTAACAGGGGCTACTAGATTTTACAGGTCCGAGAAGGATAATACAGTGGAAATTATAATGATGCTTTTTATGTTCTCTACTCATAATGGTAACACATGATATTGATTAGTAAACACACAAATTACAGAGTCACTACTACACTAGCCATGCAGAATAACAGTGGATGAATTCAATAAATTCAATACAGCTGCAGCACAAATGTAAATATGCACTCTGAGAATGATACGTTTCTTCACCTCTACAGCAGCTTCTGTAAAATGTGTTTTAATGTGGACTCATTATTTTTAGGGTAATTCAACTGTTTAATTATCTGTATGTATTTTTTTTTTCGTTAATATACAGTGCATGGTATTGCATCATAATGTTTCCATACTAATGTTATCTCACTAAGGTCCCACCTCAGGATGCAAACCTGCCTCTTTCCTTCAAGAATGTGTGACTATAGGCATATCCTGAGAGATAAACCTCTGTCGGTTACCTTCAACTGGGAAGGATAGACTAACTACTTTGCAATTTATCTCACTTAAGTTCCTGCAGCCAGCTGGTGTCCATATCAGATTCCCCCTGGTACAGAAAGACGCCAGCTGAGTTAAGTGCACTCTCTCCCCTATAGCCCTGAAGCCAAGCTCAGACTGGCCTGTGAAGGCCCTGGGGCTAGTGATGATGGGCTGAAGTTAACAGTGCGATTTCTCAGCAGCTGCTCCCTGTGTTGAGCCTAGTGGATACAGACACTGCTTGCCAAATGTAAACCTTTAAAGTCCAACCAATGCTGCCACATGCCTCCTTTGCCACTTTGTCACCATTTCAAGAATACACTGAAAGAAAGGACAAAGGAAAGATTCACGAGGGCAAAGCTCCACTACCACAGTATTAATATGCATGAAAGTCATGCCTATGATTATAACAAATGAGTTCCAGGGGGGTGGACCACTGGGAATAGTGAGCCAAAATCCTGTATGGATGAAGTATTCTCTGCACATCTCTCATGTCTGTTTCCACTTGAGATTACTGCGAAGAGGCTAGAGCAGACCACACATCGCAATCAGACAATTAAAGTGGCAAGAAAGACTAACTTCATTTCTGAAAGTCATCAATAGAGTTGAAGCTATAGGCAAAATCAAAACTTTTTTGATTTTCTGTGAGCATCCTTGTTTGTGAATATGTACTCATCCCTATACCCACTACTGGCGCAGTGCCTCATCTCTATATCTCATCCCCTTTTTGTGATTTGCTAATTCTTCAGTTTACTACAATATTCTTTGGTTTACGGGGACTGCACATAATATCCACAGGAAACATTTGGCCATAAAGCACTTTCTCATCAAGCTGCAAAGAGTAGAGCCTCAGAGTGTGACCATTTCATCACATATGGCAACCCTTTTTTCCCTCAGCACTGGCCCTGAATTCCTAATACAGACAAGTCAGCGTTAGAACAGCAGAACTGGAGCTAAATTCACACCATTTCTCTGTCTTCACCTAAAAAATCCTGTTTCTTGGTAAGTTATGAAGAAGTAAGAAATTCTATGTGATTATACATCATTAAAATGATTCTGCTGGCATATGTGTTTGGTGTGTATTGCTGTCAGCCGCAGCATCTTCCAGGGAGTCATCAAAGTCAGAAATGGTCAAATCCTTCACATACTGTAGAGGTTTTAAGATTACAGATATATTTCTAAGGTGTCAAGTCGAACTGTACAATTCATATGAGAATACCTTATTCCTCACATAATATTGCATTCAATTGATATCAAATATATTCCCCAAATACAAGTTAAACACATTAAATATTTAAATGTTTCACCAGGCTGGGAAAAGTTGCATTTTCCTACGACTTGCAGGGATGCTATATGCAGGCTATTGGCAGAGGTATGTCTAGACTATCATATAAATCAAAGTTTCATGGTGATGTACTGCATTATAATTTATTCATCTTGACATTCTCTCTAAATAAAAAAGATAAACAACTTAAACCTGCATTTTTGGCCAATTTGGAGATATCATTACTCTATCAGCTTTCTCAATATAGCAGAGCAATACCACAGTATTTCTAATTTTCCTCTGCACTAAGAAACTCTGCTGCTCTCTTTTTATTGTCACTTGTATGAAACAAGAAACACTACCAATCCCTGTAGTCAGAAATTACAAAAGAGTCTTATCCTGTCTCTTGCTTAGTGGCAATGGAGTAGCAGGCGATTATAGATATGAGTCACAGATTACAGTCCTGGATCCCTAATCTCACAGTTTGGGTAACTGTTTGTTATCATCCAAGATACTGAAGAAAATCTCATATAGCACAACTAAGATATTATTCTTACAGATCTTATTGCAAACAGAAATATTGTAAATGACAGACATCAACCACCTGTCAAATAACTGCATCAAACTATTTTTCTGCTTCTTCTCAGACTATCTGCTTAACTTAATATTCCCTACAATTTGTAAATTATTGGCAATGTTGCAGATTCAAAGTATTAGTTCTGCAATTTTCTGTGCCTTCAAATTGGATTGTGTTTAGTTCATACAGCCCTGTTGTATTATTCATGACTTTGCAAGCAAGAATTTTCCACTTTAAGTGAATGATGTACAATGACATTTTTTAACATCTCCTGAGAGTAAATAAGAGAAAAGAAAGTCTAAGAAGCTCACTGAGAAAGTTGTTCAGGTATAGAAAACTCTCTTATAAAAGCTAAGGAGGTGTCAGAGAAAGTAGATCAGTTAAAGAAGCTCTCCTGAAAAACAAAGGGAAAGATCCTTCAGAAAATGAGCCAATTTGACAAAAATCTTGTTAATGAGAGAGTTGAGGGTCAGAGGGTGGACAAGATTGAAGAACAGCTGGGGGAAACTATCCTTGAAAAAGAGGAGCAGGGCTTACAAACAGCTGGAGGACCATGGCTTCAGCTCTGAAGCCTGATGTGGAGCAGCAGATGATCCATCATCTCCAGCAGTGGCAGATGGGGATCTCGACTAACTCAGGACAAAAGAGGAGGTAAAGAAAACTCTGCAGGAAAAATACAGAAGGGCCTAAGAAACAGGGCAGCATGAAGCCCAGGCTGCAAGATTTGGAGATAAAACAAGTCCAAGAAGAAAATGTCAATACCATAGCTTTTGTTTTGATATTTTCAAGGTTATCCAGTTGTGCAGAGACAAGGCCAAATCTGAACATTATGTTAGATATGAGTCATATAGATGCATCCATAATTGATAAATATACAAAACAAAGGTACTATCATACTATACAAAACAAACTTCAGACTTCCTCAGTTCACTGCATATAGTTCGATAATTCATTTGATGCCAGTTTCACCCCTAACCGTGCCGTAAACATATTTTCACTTCCTTTTCCATAAAGTTGATTTGTTCTCTACCATATGTGAAAGTAATCTTTGGCATGTCTTCATTTTAAAGTGTTAAGTAAATCTTAATCTTAATAATTTAAATGATCCAGATCCTTAGAGGGAGGTGTACAGTTCTTTCATGTTCACAATCGAATATGTATAATCAAATAACCTGCACAGTATCCATGTGTACAATCCTTTTAGTGCCACCACCAGGCCAAAGCTGTAGTTTCACTGGTGCATGTGACTGAATTCAAACCAGTTTACACCAACTTCAATGTTCAAATCTGCACTAAAACCTTTACATAAGGGTATTAAATATGGCAAAGCCATATGAAGTGTTAAGTCATGCGTGCAATAGAAATAAATAACATAACATATGCCTCAGTTTGACATGTGACCAGTTCTAATGTCAACTAAACTACAGTAGCAATTCTAAATGTTCAGTTATATTTAGTATCTGCTTTTTATATTCTATCCCAGTGAGCAGCTGACCTCAATAACATACACAGACTAGTGGACAATCGGACATCTAAATATAGAGTGAGTGTTGAGATCTGTTGTATTGTGTATGACTGATGGTGACAGCTGAAGCATGGAGGTGTTAGAATAGTCTGCAATGGCCTATAGAAACACAAACAGGTTAAGGCTTTTCTCCCTCTGATTTCAGTTACCCTTAAGGGCTTCCATACAGCCCGGCAGCAAGTTGACTTTCAAATGATATCATTAATGTCCTTCTTTGACTAAATGCATTAATGAGGCTAAATAGGGACCTGAACATTTGCAGGGTGGTTGATTAATGGAAGCTAAAGTTCTATGCTAGCCTCGTAACTTAATTGACCCTCAAGCAAGGTGACAGGGAAAATAAATGCTGCAAAAGCTATCTTTAAAGAAGCTGCATAAAACAATCATTCACTATAATACAACATTTCATAAATGTGATCCAGTATTTCTAATAATTCCTCTAAGTTTGTCTTCTGTGCTAATGTGCCACATGTGAAACCAAATTCCTGTGCATTGTTAATCAATTCATCAAAGTCAATAATCAGTTTTTGCCACAAGGAACATAAGACTCAAACACTTTTCTGCATATTAACATTAAAATAAGTTGTGACGACATGCTTAAACCATTGCAAGAACTCATTGCCATAATAAGCTGCAATCCCAACGACAAAAAGGAGGCTTTTTTCATTTGGTCCCATTTACAAGATACATCGTGTCACGAGCTGCACAGTCCTTGCTGCACTTCTGTCAGACTTGCACAACAGGAAGAGTAAATAATGAAGCATGTCGACATAGCACTGCTCACTGGGGCTGTAACCTGTGTGCACCGTCAACGTTTGTTTTTGCAATCAATCTGAAACTGGCATCCTGATAAAATGAAACAAGCCTCCTTCAACTATGAAATAGCTAATAAGAGCCTTGCAAAAACTCTGTCCTGTTTATGTAGACTTGGCTGGTTGTGGTGCAAGACAAAGGTCAACAAACCTGAGATGTGAGTAGCCTTGAGCATTGACACTGAGGGGAAATCTAAAGAATCACTCTGTGTGGTCATAGGTCTATTTCTGATAAGCCAGTTGAATTCTTAGCACTGTGCAGTTGGCAAGAGGGCTCAGCATGACACCACAACCTGAGAAAGATCTTGATTTCCATGCCTGTGTTCATGATATGGTGTTTAGACTGTGGGGCTTAGAACACAGGGGGCTTATCAAGAATTAACCTTCACACAGCAGTGCTCCTACATGTAAAATAATTTATGTGCAACTTTCATCAGTGAGAGGAGCGTTTGAGACATGTCTAGGGCTCGGTGAAGCCTAGCAATCCCAAGCTGTGTCTGAGATGGAACTGACACGCTCATCTCTCTGCAAGGCTAGAGCCCTGCTCACATGCTTCAAATACAAAGCAGGTGGTCCCTTTACCTGCCACATTAGAGACAAGATCTGACATATATTGAAAACGGATAAAACTATATGGCTCCTATGCAGAGTTTTAAGGTCTAGCTTCTGAGACAACCTGCCAATGAGCAGATACCGTGGCGATGTGAGTTTATTTCATTATCACTGTGGACTTTTAAGCAAAAAATATTACACTCATTAAAAAAAAAGAAATCCAGCAGCATGTAAAGCCAATTATACGAGAACTGGATGATGGAGCTGAGGAATAACGCTGTCAAGTCTGTGAGTCACATGCCCTTACACATAGGCAATAGTTCTTTCAAAGAAACTAAAACTATTGTGAAATCAACATTGCGTCATTAAGAATTACATTTTTTTTGCAATTCCATCTCTCTTTTTTTTTTTTTAAAAGTGCACTCCTTAATTTTAGACTGTTTATCTGGTTAAAACCAAAAGTCACTGTCATCAAAGAAACAAGGAACAAAAATAAATGAATAATAAGTGGAAATGATTTTTTACACTGAGGCAACAGGGTCTATTGACTAAAGATCGTCTATTTGTTTTTGAAGATTAGTGTGGTTACATGGTCACTGGATATGTGAAGGACACCAGGTGGTTCCTTTCAGGTCACTGTGAGGCAACACTGCCCTAACTTACCTACAAAAATAAAAAATAAAAAATTTTGGTTTCAGTGTCCAAAAATAAGCAAATATTAATTGCATAATTAATTATGAATATTTATTGTGATAGCACAGCCTCCTTTGGGTGACAAAAGTGACAGACAATACACAGACCAAAGGGCCTCACGAATGTCAAATCCATTAAATTAAATTAAATTAAATTAAATTAAATTGTTTTTTTTATCTCTCATGGTAGATGTCAGGTGAACCAATACATGCTCTCAAAATCAAGTGACAATGAACTAGAACAATGCACTATTTTATACTGCAATGATTAGTTGATTAATCAATCACTCTACAAAAAATGAATCATCAACTGATTTAATCAACTCATCATTAAAGTCATTCTTAATTGGAAATTCAAAAAAGTGCCTGGTTTGAGCTTCTCAAATGTGAGGATTGTCTGTTTTTTTTCTTTGTCTTATATTAAAGTACATATCTGTATTTTGGAGGGACACACAAAAGGCATGAGTACATCTCCCAGAGCTGTGAGCAATTATAATGGATTATAATTATAATGCATTTTTCACTATCAGACAATTCATAGACTGTCAGCAGGTTAATCGATAATGAAAATAATCATTAGCTGCAGCCCTAGCAGAAATAAGTCAAAAGGAGAACACAGATCAATTGATGGTGTGACAGAAAGAGAGAGAGAGAAAACCATGCATTTTCCAGGGAAATTAAAGTAGGATGCTAGTTAATTACTGATTGTGTGGCCTTCACTGACAGTGATATAAATATTGAAGACAGCTGTTAAGATATCTTCCAATGAGCCAACACGGATGTTATATCATTCATCATAATTTCCCACTTCGGTCTGAGCATAAATATATAACTAAGGTAAGAAGATTCTTCTTGCAAACAAACTGTGGTCTAGTCATAAAATGTCTTTATCTGCTTCTTTGTGTAATTTTATAGTTTACAATCAACCACCATATTTGTTACAACTGCAGAAAAATGTGTGATAGAAATTGGGCTGGACATAATCCCAGATTAATAAAGGCTCTAGCCCATACACACACACACACACACACACACACACAGAAAGCAATCACTGGTGCCACTTTCTTACAGAGTAAGATTTCCACCCTAATTAATTTGAATGGGGGCCAAATCATGGCTAAAGGGGGGACAAAATTATGCAGCATATGAGTACTGCATTAAGTCAATTAATATTTGTATTATAGGACCTTTCACATAGCAAATGCCAAAACAAACCTATCAACTACTGTACAGTATGTGCTGGGAGTTTCAAGCATCCAACTCCAGCCTTTAATCCATTTTTTAAACCGATGCCTTGATAACAACTGCACAGAATTAAGAAAACTCATTACTAAAATATCTTTTTAATAAGGGCCGTAAGCAAAGTGTGTTGTGATGCTGAGCCACCACAGTGATGCACAGCAGCCTGAAAGACATCAGTTTCAGCTAAAAGCACCACCTCACAATGCAACGTGGACGTCACCTGACTAGGAAACACATGCCTGCTCGTAAAACTGTCAGACAAGTTGAGAGACAAACCTCCTTCTTCAGCAACTTGTCAGATAAAACGATAAGTCTTCTGATGACTGTTCATTAATTTTGCATAAACTGAGCATCCTCCAAACGCTAGCAGGCTAGGAAAAGTGGGGGCAGAGTTGCTATTTGGTGCGCAAGAGAGGGAAAGTCAGCTCCATGCGACCTCTACTCATATTCAGAATGTCAAAGCAGACACACAGATCACTTTGAGTGTTGCAAACATCGCATTTTAACTGTTAGTTATGTATCTTTATTTGAAGACACATTAGCCAGTGTAAGCCAGGCATTAGCTCGTAACGCCGGAGGCTGATTTTGGCGACAGTTAGCGCACAAAACCACCGTTTGAGACATTTTTACCTCCGCTTGAAGTCCTTCTCGTACGCTTTGAGATAGGGATCCATTTGGAGAAGGCAGTCGAACTTAGGAATGGTAACATTATCCCCTTGGTCTGCCATGGTTGCTCCAGACTAAACTAATCGAGCACTGACAGCTGCTGCCTGGACGCACTGACAGTGACATGAACAAAAGACAACCAGGCATGTACTGTGAACGCTTTTAGCATCCGGAGACAACAGCGAATCAGGCGGCTTTCTGCCAAGTCCGTCCCATCACTACACGCTGTGTTTCTAGCGGGTCAGAGATGAGAGAGCAGAGCCGACCACTGCCGGGATACAGTATTACTTTAAGATGACAGCACAGGACGCATCTGGCGCGTCGATGAAGCAACTTCGTGGATGGAGTTGTGAAATGGAGAGGGAACAAGGGGAAATGGAAGAGAGATTTCAGGTAGAAGCGGGCGAGCCACAAGGAAGTAAATTAAAGAGGAAGTTGATTCATCCAGTCATAGTCAGAGTGAACATGAAAAATAAAGTTGCATTTTGAAAGAAAGTAAACGATGTGAAGCTGTTTAATAAAAAAGCACAGTGTGGCAATAATTATGTGGGCGAAATCAGCAAACATCAACAAGAATAGAATAGTCAAAACTGCGAGATGTTCAGTCTGAGGAACTTTTGTCGTCTAATTCAACTGGCAAACATGTATTTCCACCATCAAAACGCAGATTTGTTTAATCACTTTGATTTAAGTTATAGTTATGTTGATTGATATTGATTAAAGTCATATTGCACTAATAATCTACATAAAGATGTAGGATAAAATATGTAATGCTTAATATAAAGTGTCATGAGTATGGAACTGCAGGGATAGAGCTGAATGGAAGCAGCCTACAAATTATGGATTTTTAAAAAATATTAATTTTGTACATTTTTAATAAATCTTTTGTTTTCAGGAAGAAAAACAACTCTGTGCTGCTATCAGTCTCCTTATCATGGATAGACCTGTATAAACAGTCTGCTGAAGCTGAACTTTGGCTGAATGGCCAGTTGAGTTGTATGTGGTCTGGGAGACTGTGGTTTGAGACCTATTGGAGGAATCATCATTTGAAGCCTAACCAAGAAACCACATCCCAGTTTCTCAGATGAAAGTAGGGATGGTCAATAACCGATAACAATCGATATGTCATCAGCAGCAGCCCAAAATAAACTTTTTCAACTGATTCATCACTTCTTTCCCTGTCACCCAGTTGTGATTCCCTCTGACTATTTCACCTTGATGCTGCCAGTGCTTCCTCCACAGGTCTGGGGAACCTTAGCTGCAGCATGACCACAGGGAAGCACAGCCAGCTGGCCTCAGTTCACCCCCTAGTAGCTCCAGTCCTTTGTGTGGATCCAACCATACCATTGAGACCCAATTTGATATTCAAGTTATGAAAGTTATTATCAAATAATATCTCCACCTTGATAGTTGTCAAGTGTATAAATGTTTAAATGGTGTAAATGGGTTCTATAGAATGAAGAGGTTTGGCAAATTATGAAAAGTATGAAACTGTTAGTTATGCTTCACTTTGATTTGGAGGACTTTACTAATAAAGCGTTCTTGGATCACGTCATACCCAGTAAGGCAGCGCTTTCCTTCCTATGCAGTGCAGGAATGATTGGATATTTGGTTACAGTTAGATTTGTACATATATCATTTTGCCTCATACTGTAAATCTTAAGAGAATGGTTATGGTGGAGACTGAAAGAAAATCAGAAAAAATGAGATAATTGTAAATGCAGCGAGGAGAATTCTAACTGTTGTGGGAGTTTCTGCAGGTGTGCAACAACTGTTGAGAGAAAATTTTAGTGTCTTGCAAACATCTGAAAAGTAGGGCTGTTACAGCAGAGTGCGAAATGGGTGGAGAGGTATTATTATTTTATTTTTTCGGTGGAGATTTTTCTTTAATTCCAATAGATGGCAGTAATGTGACATTTTGTACAGTAACTACCACTAAAAAACAAGACGAATAATATATGGTGCGTCAGAGGAAGATGTGTTGCTTTGTAGACTGTTGCAGATGCACATAGTTCGGTTGCGCTTGTTTGACTGAAGCAGACACAAGTAGGGACATGTGGTGGTATTGAATAGCAAGGTAATATAGCAATGTATGACATCTGTATAGGACACCCATGGTATCTGTTTATTCAGTGCTGCCATGGCATTTGCTATGAAAATTAATTGTCATAAAGGTTTTGCAATGATTTTTGAGACTGTGTGACATTCTGGCTGCTGTGCTATAATTGTCAATATAGACATTCATGGTTCTCAGAGGATGTTTCCTAATCATTTTGATGACCTCATTGCCTTTTTTCTAGTAGCAATCATAGGCCAAAGTCAGGTCAGAATCATCTTCTTGACATTTAGTATCCTTAGAAAAGGTTTCCAAAAGTTCTGATGGATACCCTGAGCTCTTTCTTGTGCCATCATCAGGCAGAAATTTCCATTTACAAAAAAATATTAAACTGACTATTTTTGTGAATTTCATTTTCCTCTGCAGATGAACTCTCCATTTTGAACCATCATGAGCCTTTGTCATCTTCCAGCTGATATATCAACTTTGCACGCAAGATTTCTCCTAATCTACTAGACAGATTAAAATTAAGTTCATTCCTGCTCCTAAGGGGATGAACCATTTTGAAATTAATGACCCCACGGCCAAGAAAACTCCCCAGCATGTTCTTTATTCTGGCCAATGCTTTCATAATGTGAGGTGTAATGAACAGTGCAGCCTCTCGGGGCCACTACTGGGGCTTTAGACCTTTAGTACTGTTGAGCTGAGTTACTGTAATGAGTTATTTTGGTGAGTCATTTATTTGTGACATTTTAAGCCAATTGAATATTTGTACAGTTTTGCAGTGTCCTTCAGATTTCAATGTTTTATAAAAATGAAATGGTAATGGACCACGCTATAAACCCTACACTCACAAGTAATGACTTGTTGGGTATGATACATTAATAGAAAAAAAGCTTTTAAATTACATTGCACAAATTAATCAATTCCCTATTTGCAATCATTTTTTTTCATACTTCATGTCCAGTGGTGAAACTAAACCTTTATTAGAAGGGAATGCATTGATTTAAGTGGCCTATTATTGAGCAAAAAGTACTTTGGTACAATGTGTCAAGAGAGAGACTTCAAGAAGCAAGGTAACATGTGAATGTGATCAGGGCGTTCCTGCAAAAGACAGCGTTGCTCTCAATGAATTCCCCTTAATTAGTTAAAAACAAACAAAAATACATTAACTTGAGCAAAGTTTATTTAATGTCAAGGCTGACTGTCACAAAAAGCAGCTTCTAACATCAAAACAAACTCTTCATTTCATTTTTATTCATCCTACTTTTCTAACATTAAATGCTGGATCTTATGTCCGAGGCATTAATAATTTTTATCACGAACTACTTCAACTACCTTAATGGACTTGAGGAGGATAACCTTGCTATAATTTAGATTAAACTCCTCTTGGAAAAACCTGATAAATATGCATGCTGACTGAAGAAATAGTGAGGCTCTTGAAAGTGCTGTCCTTGTCACAGAATAAAACTGTTCAAGCTAAAGGTCACAAAGTGAGTGTCATTCTAAAG
The DNA here is from genome assembly GCA_024605115.1 of Rastrelliger brachysoma. NCBI lineage: Eukaryota > Metazoa > Chordata > Actinopteri > Scombriformes > Scombridae > Rastrelliger > Rastrelliger brachysoma. The sequence goes on along the minus strand of JANJYP010000778.1, from coordinate 20,581 downwards.
AGCCATCTGTTGGTAATAGATGGAACAAGTGTGTCACTGTACACCCTAGAAGGTTATGCCAATAAATTCCTGTCTATGTGATTCACAGCTAAATAATAAACGTTTACAGGATTATGTGGAAAACCCAATACCCAATGACAACAACAGACAGGTTTCATCTGAAGGATGTTAGCTTGATTGGCTGAAGTAAGTAGTTGATTCTGTGGAAACAATATGACAAAATGAGCAGCAACATTTTATACTACCTGGACCATCTGATTTAATAATATTATCTTTCTCAGCTGCAACAGACAGGATGTTCTACATGTAGATGTTTCTCATTTAAGTAGGAAAAGAAATATTTCTCAAATGGGATGGACCCAGCATGAGTTAGCTGACTGGCTTGGAAAGGGCAAACACTGCAAAATAATTTCACAGGTCAACAGGGGCAGTCTTACAAAATGATGACATAGAACATATGACACACACAGCAGGATACAACAGACTATTAATCTTTATATAAGGAGATGACACATACTTGGTGGTCTAATGTGACCCTGCTTTGTATCAGAATCTGTATTGGTGTTTTTTGTGGGTCTGCTCCATATGTGTGATTATTGTTGTGGTTGACACTGACCTGACCTAACATCACAGTTAGATCTTTTTTCAGGTTATTGTGTATAACACATTGTGCTGCTTGGATAAAGATGGCTTTTAGGCAACTCCTCTACCTTCGATACCTCTGATCAGGATCAAATTAGTTAATCCCATGCGCATCTTTAAAATGGCAGATTGATACTTTTTTAAATCACGACATTATATAACAGTAAAGTTACAACTATCACAGCTTTTAAAAAGAAAAAAATGCTTCCTTTCTTCTCATCGTGTTCACCCAAATCTCAACCCAAGAAATCTTGTTTCCTTTTCCCAAGACACCATGGTTACAACCCTGGGTGGCTATAATTTATTCAATCCAGATCCAGAATGGTTGAATTGAGTCCCAAACACTGAATACTGAGCGTTGCCTCCCTGTGGCACTGAACTGTATATGTCCCACAACAGAAGTCTGTTTTAGTTGAAAAGACACTGAATCAGAGATGCATCACACAATGAAATGAAATGCCACTGTGTGACTTTAACAGAAGGCGACACAAACAAGCTTTGTATTTGACTTAATTGATGTGGGTATACAAGCATGCAGCACTGATATAATCCGTAATGAAAAAATATAATACGTTTAATACCTGTAATTATTCATCAAAGCATTATAATGCATCCAGCCTGAGAAAATTACTTTCCAGTGTCATATATAGTAACACACTTCTAAGGTCAAATCATAGCTGTTAGAAGACAGAGTGTTAAGCAGAGAAGTGAACAATGAAAATTATTTAAAAAGAAATACTTGCATTATGTGAAAAGACAGAGCCCAGCAGATACAAATACTTATTAATCAAAAATAATGATAATCAGCATCTCCTTGCAAATTCTAAACCTTAATATGTCTCAATAGTGGTTTTACTATGCAACTCCAAACATACAATGTTACTGTGTCAAACCAAACTGTATGAACAAACAGGATCATGCTGAAAAAGAATATGTTTACTAGGCAGACATCCTGGATAAACAATCTTTCAAAAGAAAAACAAAACATGCCACATATGACAAAAATTAATACAGTATTTGGAACATAATTTTTAAAAAAGTAATTTTATACAGTTTTGAGAGGAAGCAATGCAATTGATGTCTGAGAAAATGTTGAACTCGTGACATGAGAAAGTCACTGTACCCTTTTGTTCAGTATTTTTGTTTCAAAAAGCCTGCATGTTTGATCCATTCTGAAGAAGGCCATTTATGTACTTTTCACAGATAAATACGCTATTTACATATAAGTGAATAAAAACAGATTTTCAAAATGTCTTGGCAACAGAGAATCTAATAGCTTGATGTGGAAATGAAATGCTAAATCATGTGCAGTGTTTCTGAGGGTCATGCACAAAAATCTAATGGTTATGTAAATTAGCATTAAAAAAGAAAAGAAGACAGAATGGCTCCAAATTATTTAAAAAATATGACAACAATGCTGTATGACCCTGATATATTTTAAGACAATAGTATTTTTAATTAAATTACAAATTTGGGAGATGTAACTGAGAATCAGTAATTGAAATTATTTTAGTAATATAACACTGTATGTGCAGATGTAGCCAACTGGTGAGACAAAGAGGACGAATAGGGGATAGATAATAGACGATAAATGAGCAGTGGGCACCTTGGTGTCTCATTTTAATTCATACTTGCAGCCAATTTGGTTGCCTGACAAACTGTTTCTGAAGATTATGACTTTGAATCTGATGATTAAGATTACGATGATTAGGATTTTGGGTAGGGAGGAACTATTTTTTTTGCAACTGATGGACACTGTCACAGTCATCTAGTGAAGAAGGATGTTTTCAGATGAGCAAGTTTTCAAAACAACAGACATCTCCCGACTCCAGCTGTCAGACAAGAGCAGAGTCAGCTCTTCTCTTTGTGAATTATGGAGAAAAAGGCTTATTTATTTGCATCAATGCAAAACATATCAATCAAAATAAACAATAAAGCATAACACAATTGTTTTAGAGCTTTATTCACCGACAGTATAATTAGTATACATTTTCTGTCTTAAATTCCTGCTGATTTTTGAGTCTGTAGAACTAAATAATATTTAACTTTTCATCAAACAAATGGATTCATACAATTTTCTGGTGTTTTTCATAACTCAATGAAACTCAAATGAAACTCATAACTCATGTAGGCTACACCTAAAAATATGTTCACTGCATGATGCATTTCTTTTCCCTCTAAAAGACAGGAATGAAACTGTTCATACACTCTATTGTAGCAGGTCTCAGTAACACAAAATGGAAATGTATGATAATTAAAATGAATTTAATTCAATATAGGAATGGGATTTAGGCACAATACAGACAGACGCTTTTTGCTAGGGATCAAATTAGATGTCAAGGATCAGTGTGTTGAAATATTGCAACTCATATAATTCCACCGAGGGAAGGACACCACTTCTCCATGAATGCCACAGAGTGAGAAGGTTAACACTGAGCAATAAAGAGAGCGAGAGAGAATGGGAATGAAGCTAATGAGAGGCGATAAGATTCACTTCAGCCTTCAATTTCAAGGATGGAGGAGCCAGGATCTCAGAAAGGACTGGAAAAGATCTCTCTCCTCACGTCAAAGGAAAGACAGAGAGGAAAGAGACATTAAAGAAGGCGGTATCGGTGATATCAGTGTGTATGTGCGAGACACAACACAAAGCATGTGCTGACAGTAGATTTTGAGCCTGTCAAGTGCATGCATTTTGTTACAGAGCTGAGATTTTCTACATGACATAGCTCTCATGGTCCTCATATGGAAAGCCTCATATTAGCAGTAGAAGCAACAGAGTCTAAAATATATGATTCAAAGTGGTTTCCTATGTTTGATGTTGCAAATGTGGAGATGAGATGGTAAACAAAGCCTGTATTGCCACACTCAGGGTTTTCCAACAAAACTCATTTATGAATTTCAGACTAGTCAGCCCCTTCAGAAAAAAGTGGATTGTTAACACCTGACCTCAGGATATAACAGGCCAAATGGTTTAAATCAAGCAGCAGGGTCTCAGGAGACAATTGAAGAAAGAGAGGCCAAAATTCAACTGGACCTCAGCAAAAGGAAGTCAAGAGTTTATTAAAAGAAACAAGAGAACTGCTGGCAGATAAGGTTAGAGACAAAATAATTACACATACAAAAAAAAAAACCATACACTGTGATTGTGTGCTGTGGTCATCGTTGGTTTATATTCCACACAATAAAATTATTTTGGTCTTGGTCACTATCCCCCAATAACCTCAATCATACTTTGTTTAAAATTTGAAATGATGTGGTGAATGTGATAAATTTGACTTCAGAGTATTTGTCTATAGTATATATACAGTCTATGGTCTATAGCCTGAAACACTTGTCCATTGGAAAATACAGTATTTAGCTGTCAAAATACTGGTTGAGATTTTTTTTCATCATTTAACACCCAAACTGTAAACTTAGAAAAAAAAAAAAAACAGTGTATATGATCAAAAGTGTTCAGTTTTCCAGTGGACATCTGAAATGATGATTAAATGTGTTGTACTTACATTATTATTGCTCATTGTGAAGCTAGTTAGATAAACTGGCCAGACTGATATATTGGGCAATAATAGCTTACTGCAGATACAGTATATTGGTATTGGTTTAATTGGTGTACATGCTGGTCAATAAATAACAAGAAATTGCATTACAAAAATGTCAAAGTAGGTTTTAAAGTCAAGTCAACACTGCCAGACCACCTGAGAGCAGAGACAAATATTTTTTCAATACAGTCATGTTACCCATTTAAATTAAAAAAAAAAAA
>JANJYP010000778.1:0-16155 GCA_024605115.1 Rastrelliger brachysoma | reverse complement strand
GGGGTCATCAGCTGAGATCCATTTCCTCCTGGTCACCGGGGTAGGAATTGTTTGGGCTACACAAGGATCATGGGATTCCGTCAGTGTCATTTCCAACCTTACTTTGGAGCATTTGAAGATTCTGCAAGATTCCCAAAAACTGATATCATCATTTGCTTAAAAATCCAGTAGCTACCATCTGAGTTCACAATATGTGTTGCATGCATATCAACCTTTTAAGCAATGAAACAAAAGAGTAACTCTCAGTAAGAACAAGAAACTAAAACAGATCAACACCTTATCTGTAAAGACATGAGAGAAAAACGCTTTCAGCTTAATGCTATTCAGAAAACCACAGAGCATACTCATGGACATTTAAGAAACACTATTAAACAACACTAATATTCAGAATAGAACAGCTAATATATTTTGTTCATTACAAGTAGAACATTAGCTACAGAAACCTTGGTGTGGATTGGACACATGAGAATAAGCATCTCTCTGATTGTTCTATTTGAATATTGTCTAGAAATGGTGTTTTAACTGTAACATGATAATGAAGTAAAAATTTCATATGAGCCTGTCAAAGACTGTGAAGTTCCTTTTACAAGGCTTTAAGCCCAAAACAGCAATCAGTTTGAACCAGTGAACATTTACATTAAAATAATTAACTTAAGAGGCACATAATGTCCTCCATTAGCCCCAATGGATGCATGAATGCCTTGAATATCTGAATTCAATTGAGTTCAACAGAGTGCCATAATGTGACAGAACGTGTCTATTAATATAACACACTTTCTAACCTGTTCAGCAAGGGCCAGCTGTCTTCAACTCTTCCATTAAAAAGCTACCTTAACATTTTTAATACTTTATTTCTCCTGGCACAGTGGGAGAAAATATTTGTATTAGCAAGGCTATAAGGTATAATTAAAGATAATTATTTTGTAGGTATCCATCAGTTTTAATGAAAAGTGCAGAAAATTAACCTAATTTGTAATACACACTTAAACTTTATCAAATCAGCACAGATTATCTTATTAATCATAATGATATGATGTCTATTTTTTTTATTAATGATATGTTTCCACATAACACAAACTTACAAACTTTTCACAAACTTACTATGAATCTTAAATTAATCTTACAGAAACTCAGCAAAAGAAACTCTCCATAAATGTATTTATATTTAATCCATATTTATATTTAGGCTATATGTAACCTAAGTAAGCATATTCAAGTATGTGTGTTGCAACAGTGTGTTTGCAACAGTAAAGCCATAGCTTAATTAATCTGTTAAATTGATCCAACCAGAGTGTACCAATTTAATTTAATTTTAAATATTATTCTCTTAAATCATTTTCCTTTTTTAAATCATGTGTATGTATGTATTTGAGTCGTTTGTCTTCAAACTAACATTTACAGTATAGGAGACACGTTTGGCACTTGTCCTCAGAGTCAACTGACTTATATTTTTTGGCATTGCCATATGCTGACAACGACATAACAGAAAAATCAATAATGTTGATTCAGTGTGCTGACTGAGTCACCAAGAAAGTTTTTTGTTTTCTGAGCTTTCAGTTAAACTGAGTATTTTTTTCTGATATAGCACTGCCAAACTATAATGGTGATAGCAAGAATGTGTGCAGTGTCTTTATTAAGGTTATCAGTGATGAATAACCATCATGTGTAAATCACACAGCAACAATATTAATTTTATGCATGATCTAAGAAAATGAACATACAAAAAAAAAGAAAAAAAAGAAATTCATATTAAAAAAATTGCATATTGTCAATATCTTAGAGATCCACCAAAATGTTGCAAATCTTGTTTGTATGGAAGCTCATATCTTATTAAAGGAAGGCAGGTTTAAGATTTTTGCCCATCAACATATAAACTGAACAATACAGGGGACAGAATTCCACCTTGTCTAAAACCATTGAAGACTGATATACAACCAATCCATTTAACCTGCCTCTTCTGGTGAGCATACCAGTAGGCCAGAATCCTGACAATGTACCCAGGCACTCCTCTTTGATTTACTTTATTAAAAAAGTTTTGCATTATATTTAGATATGTTATTCTTTATGTTTAATTTAATATGTTTACTTTTTCATATTTCATTTGATTGATATCTTCTCTTTTCCACACACTGGATTATTGTATTGTACAAGAATGCCCATCCTATGCCTACCAGCTCAATGTCATCTACTCACAAACAAAGGCAATGAATACGACAGAGGCAGAGCTGGTCATGTAATCCACCCTTTGGAAATTTTTGGGCTAGTTAAACTTTTGCTTCTGCAGCACTGCTCACTTTCTTGCTCTTTTGTAATGCTGCTTCAAACTTACTGCCACCGCTACTTTTAATGTAATATTGCATAAGCTATCTTGCCTTTGGACAGTCTAAAGATGGAAGAATATGGCCGTTTTGTCATCTGTCAGCAAAAATGATTAACTTCAGTCAGTGGCTAGCTGAAGTTTTCTATCCTGCTGTGGGCAGCTGCATTTCATCATTGTAAGTACTGCTTGATTGTGCTAACATATACTAATTTCAGCTTTTTGCTTCTGCTATGTGCAGGTTTTGCAAACTGTGGATTATGGCTGAGCTCATTTCTTTTGGGTTGTAGTTGGCACCTGCATTGTGATGCTTTCAAGCTGTGTGTACATAGTTGTGAAATTTTAATTTGTATGTGTATATGTTTGAGTATGACAGTATGTGTTTTGGGATAGATATTTCCTCCCTGCTGTGTATCTGTGTGACCCCAACAAATCATAGTTGTATTCAAACAACAAACAGTCAGAGCCACAATTTGTTCACACCTCTCATATTCAGCAAAGCTTTTAGAACATTTTGTGATTTCTGGTTTTATTATTCTTTGTATCCTAATTACATCTAAATTGTTGCTCCTATTTTGTTTTATGCTGCTGCTACACTCAGCCGTCTACAACCTCAGGCTCATATCATACTGATGGTCAAAGCTCTAACCTTATAACTACCTGTGAAGTTTTGTGATTTATTATGCATTTATAAGTTGTTATTGAGTCATTTTCTACTACTTTGCTTGATGTGTCATAGCCTGCTGCTTCAGTTTGGGTTATGGTTTGTCGATTTCACTTCAGTGTATAATAGTCTTTGTATGTATTTGTCACAGTCTCTCCTGCTCAACTCAGTGTATGGGTGTGAGGTCAGAGTCTTTAAATGAATCACTGCAAATATGAAATATGAAAATGTGTTCCCTACCAGTGTTTGCAACTGACAATTCCTGATCCCACCAAATTGCACTTGAACAGTTAACATAACAGCTGTGGTTTGCAAGCACATGCAAAGGTGTTTGTTCTGTTCTAGTCCATAAACTATGGTCTAAGGATTTCTGACACACAAGTTTTACCTATTTAATCTTGTGAGTAATTAGTCAGTTTCAGTGGTGGAATCTGATACAGATGTTAAATATTAGTGTGGATTAAAACATCTGGACTGGACTGATCCAATTAGTTTTCAGTTGTTTGAAAATTGTGCTACTAACATTAATCTTATTTCCTGTGACACATTATCTGTGATTTATCTGTTAGCCTGTCTAAAGAAACCTAGAAAAGATGGCTTATAAGTGTTGAGGGATTAGAATAAGGAGACTCTGAAAAAGACATTGGGCCAGATGCAAGAACATGTCCACATGTTTGTTGTTGTATTCTGTTCAGAGAATACAAATCTCTGTTTACAAAGGTGTCATGTCGGATTCACCAAAGACTTGTATCACCAGGAAACACTCGTAAATGATCTTTGTAAAACATAATGAATCCCATCATATTCTAAATCAACGCAAGGTTAGCAAATTAACATAAATTACGCCCCTAAACTACCATATAAGGTCATGCGACCAGCAGCTTCCTAGAGAATCTCCATTCATGAAAATGACATGAAAGACTAACGCTGTATCAGTTGTTGCACGCACTGTTACAGAAATAACAAAAATGAACATGAATTAGATCTAAAAACATTCCTTAGAGGACTCATCAGCCAGAGAGCTGAACTTTAATCACCAATATTTTAATTAAATGAAAAAAGTAATTAATAAATAGTGAATTCGCTTTGCATTTTTAGCTTCCATTAAATAGTTAAAATCGTACTAGTTTATACTAAAGTAACCTCAAACTTTTGCAAACAGTGCCTATGTCATCACGGTTATGGATCAGAAGTGTTATTTAATGAACGGGATATAATCCAGTCAACCCTGACTGATACAGGGCTTGGTCCTCTTCAATAAGACCTGAGATCCCCTAATAGTGATTTTTGTTTTTGCAGAGGTATCTCTACAATACTGGCAATAATATTCACTCAGCTCTCAGTCTGCATCATTCATTTCTCTTTTATGTGGGAGTCACCATACATTGATGCTAAAAAGACCTACTAACACCCGTGCTGACACGGCACAGGACAAGTCGGCAGAAAAAGCTGGAGATGGGGGTAATAACACATCAACTCAACCTCTCTGTGTCTTATTTGTTTTGATGAACTAAAGTATGCCTAGCCTAAATCACATGCTTGGCTGTACTGTATCATCTAGAGATGTTTATGTTTCCTCAAAATACATGATATCATTTGCACACTGCTATTAAACAATTTGATAGTAACAAGTCACGTTTCACTGCTTTGGAGAACAACAAATTGGTTGTGTGTACCAGGTATGACTGGTCTGCACCACTGGTAAATTTTGTTCGTACCTAAGAGAAAAATACGGAAACATTGGTGAATACAACAAATCTTCATAAATCACTTGTATGTATGATTTAATAACAAATCTGTGTATGAGTGTTTCTTGGATCTGGTCCATTATGTTATACAGATGTTGTGGCCAAGTGGGAACATGTAGAAAAATAGGACCTAAAACTGAACCCTGAAGGACCCCGCAAGTTAGGTCTGGCAAGGAGGATGATAAATTGCCCACAGTGACAGAAAAGGTTCTATGGGAAATGCAGTAGCTCAGCCAGCACAGTGCTGTATCTCTGATACCCACCCAGTGCTTGAGGCAGTCAATTAAAATTGCATGATCTACAGTATCAAAAGCCTCACTGAGGTCTAAAAGGATTAGGATCGAACATTCCCAAGCATACACTGTTAAAAGAAGGTCATTTGTTACTTCAAGAAGGGCTGCCTCCATGCTATATNTGTGAAATGTCTCTAACCAGAAAAACCCAAATACCAAAAAGCAATTTGCATGTACGGTATTGTAGCTCTAATTATTGAAAAGTCTGTGAAAAACCAAAAAGTTGAAATCAAGTTTCAGACTCTATAGAGTTGTAAAGGGATTACTAGAGTTAACTAAAGTTAACAATAGGATGAATTGGGCATAGTCTTTTTGGGTGAGGATCTAGGAAAACAGGAAGCCAGCTTGACTCTTGGCAGGCTTAAAATCAAACTCTGTGGAGTGAGAAGAGAATTATGGGTGCAGGAAAGATAGACTATTGCATGCAAAAGCCTTACACTGTCATAAAAACAGGAACTGTTTGTGTTGTCTGGTGATGTCCAGTATGTGTATAAATATAATAATATATCACTTCAATTCTGCATACAGTATGTTTGATTTTCAACTCTTTGAGGCATGGCATAAGATGGCGTTTTATGGCAGGATGGAAAGAGTTAAAAGACAATCATGACTGCACTCTAGATTGGGCCACACTCACAACACTACGGCCACAAAAATGTAGACATCTCCTTTTGATCTGATGTGTGATCTCACCTAAGCCTGCTGAGTAACCTGATACCCTCCAAAAAGAATGCTAAAAAGCTCATTTAAATTGGTCAAAGACTTAAAAGACAAGGTGAATCAAGTTAAATTGTATTTATTTGCACGCATTCTAGTAATTGTGTTGAAAATCAGTGCAACTGTACAAGAAGCACAATAAAGAATTACAGTGTGACATTTTAGATCAATTATTATTGTTGACAACAATATTGACAATAATAATTATTATTATACAGTACTAACCATAACAATTGTAGTCATCATCATCGTCCCATTGATAGTACTCTATCTGCCAACCACAACTATTATTGGCTCACATTGTCCTATTAATAATAATAATAATAATAATAATAATAATAATAATAATAATAATAATTATTATTATTATTATTATTATACACTGTATAATAATACTAATAGGAACCTAATCATTACTAATAATAGCAGAAACAGTAATTATGTCAATATCTGAATAAAAAAGTGAGCCTTCAGCACCATAAATGACACAGTGGTTATGAGATATTTTTCTCTCAACAGGACTATAGTGTTATGACAAGTCTTTTGTGATGCCATAAAAGGCAGTTTAATAACCTTCCATTTAAGTTCAGCTTTAGCATTCACTCTTTAAAGACCTCCTTCTGTGGTCTCATCCTACCATTCAAATTTGCTCGGCTCTGATGAAAGAGGTCCATTACAAAGAGAGGTGATTATCTTCACAAGTCTCAAGTTCACTTTTGCAGAAGGTGAATTAGTTGTCATTCCCCCTTTGCCCTCTGAACCAATGATTTGCTTTCAAGGTCTCTTTCAAAAATTTCAAATAGTTGATGAAGTCACATAAGGGGTGTCCAAGTGCCTTCAGACAACCGTGAAGAAGTCTTGAAATTTGTGACTTCATGTTTTTAAATACAGTAGCGAGATAAGGTTTGATTATGAATTAGTGCTTGAAACATGTATGGAAGCCCTTGTGGTAGTTTTCTTATGACTCAGTGGTAATAGAACTGGAAAGTGATGTAAGATCTCTGAAAAAATATTTGCAGTGATATTTCCAAAGATAAAATGTAACAGTGGGTAGGTGCATAATTTCAGAGGTGGATAGTAACTATAATTTCTTTGCATTGAAATTCATAAATAGTATCTAGTTAAACAATAATGAGACTAAAGATCAAAACATATTAACAAGAGGACACTCTTCTTCTTCAATGTATTGGTCATATTACAGAATGAAAGAGATAAAGACTCAATAAGGTGCAAAGAGTTTCAGATTAAATAATGACTGAAAACATTTGAAAAAACATGTGATCTCAGAATTCATTTTGAAGTATTAGTTAAATGGAAACATTTAGGTAGTCCTTTATTAGGAATAATTTTTTTTCATGTAATGAATTTTAATAAATCAAAACAGTGTTGAGACTATGAAATTAAATGATGTAATTGCAATTATAATTTAATTGTGAGAAAATATTAAACTCAGGGTAATGCTTTAAATTATAGCCTGCAACTTAAGAGTCCTGAACTACTATGGTAAAAGCGTACCAGTAAGGTAGATGCTGTATATACATTAGGGCTGGGCAATAATTCAATAACAATATTGATCGATAGACATGTGGCTCGATAGAAAAAAAGCAAGTTAATAAAAAGTTCGATATAAAAACAGTTTCCCTGCCTTCTCCATAGTCTATCCAGTGGCGTTTTCTCCCAGAAGAAAGGGAAGCCAGGCTTCCTCAGTTTTTTCAGACTTTACGTATGCGCTTCTGTGTTGTGTGTCTATCAACTCACTTTTTTTCTCTCTCCTCTAAGTTTTTTTTTTAAAGATTTTTTTGGCACGGACACCTTTATTGTAAAGTTGGTAGACAGGAAATGGGAGAGAGAGATGGGGTAGACATACGGAGAAAGGACGCTCCGGCAGGGATTCGAACCGGGGTCTGTCAATGCTCTATATGGCATACGCTCTAACCACTGCCCCACCGAGCGAACCTCTCCCTTCTAAGTATTGAGCATTTTCTGATGTGTAAAACAGCGCCCCTCTAAATGTTACATGGCGAATTGATGGTAAAAACATGGTACTGCAGGCAGCTTGTGTGAGAAAGAGCCCGTCTACGACAAGTCTTGCCACTCTCTATTAAACCCCATAGTATTGAACCGTGTTGCAGTTCCACCAGAGTTCCACTGGGGATGATCACGGGCGGGAATGAATGGAGTCCTATGGAGCTGGAAGGCTAGATTTGTCTCTTTCACCTGGTTGTTGTTGAAAAATCGCAGTTTTTATTGTGGTTTCTGCAAGTTCAATATGGATTATAGGTTAAAAATGAAATTAGTAAGTACTTACTGTATGTCCTTTAGATTTCCTACATGTTGGGCTGTTATTGATCATAACGCTAGCATTTTGCTAATGATTGCTGATTGGTCAGTGTTGGACTTGCAACTGCGACAGAAATCCTGCTTGAGAGGACTTTCTGTATAAACCCAGTGAAGATTACTGCTAACAACAACTACGGAAGCCTTAATGCTCCGCTAATTCATCAAGCAGTTTGGCTCCATACTAGCCTAGAAATCTAGACCAATAGCATAACGGCAGAAAATATTCTTGCCTGGCTACTCGGTCTAGTCTCACATGGTAGAGATCAATCCTTGCTCTGTCACGGGTTGCGACGGACCATTCCCAACGCTCTATCTGTGTAAAGAGTCATTGGGACGGGCTTAGCATGATGATGCTCTGAATATGTCCATTGCCTCATTGCTTTGATTGGTCAATAGCACTGGCCTATTACGTGCAGAGGCAGTTTGAACTACAACTTATTCACAACACTCTGTCTGTGTAATGAGTCATTGGGGTGGACTTAGCACGATGACGCTCTGAATAAGTCACATTGCCTGATTGCTCAACAGCGCTGGCCTATTACATGCAGCGGCAGTTTGAACGACAACTGTTGACTCCAACCACAGGCCTCATCGCTGTGAACGGTGTGATCCCAGACTGTACAATTCATGTATAGTTTGGCTTGCCAGGCTAGCTCCATACTAAAGTCATACTAAAACACTCTGGCAGATTTTTTAGTGCAGTGTGCCATGCAACATTGGTTCGAGGTCAGTAAGCACAACCAGAATTAAAACTGCAAGCGGCCTTGAACAGACCTTGCCCCAAGCCACCGCCTGGCTCGAGCTGGACACTGTAGTGAGGCACAGCGCCCCCGCCACCACCTGCCTCGAGCTGAAGACAGTACCGACGCAAAGTCGTAATGAGGCTCGGTCCGTAATTAATAGATAAGGCACACCGTATCATAAGGTACATTGTCAGTTTTTGAGAAAAATAAATGGTTTTAAGTACGCTTTATATCCCAAAAAATATGGTAGTAGAGATGCGTGGTTGTCGAGTATAGCTGCAGACTCTGTGGTCAAACTGCGGATCGGGTGGATGACATGATGAAAAATATTTTTTTTATTAAATTTGCACAAGTGGGGCTCGCTCGGTGTTGCAGTGGTTAGAGCGTAGGCCATGCAATGCTCGCAGCAGACCCGGTTCGCATGTCTATTACCCCTTCTCTCTCCCATTTCCTGTCTACCAACTGTGCCAAAAAAATATTTAAAAAAAAAATAAAATAAAATCTGGGCAGGTGGCAGTTGAACCAATCAAATGAAAAAAATACATGTACATTGCAAGTCCATAGATCTAAAAACAACTTGTGGATGGTGGGCGGGTGCACTTCGAAAAAAATGTTGGTTTGGCTGGATGGGGGATGGATGATGAGTTTTGTGATGCAGTTGTGGATGAAATAATAGCCTATTCACGCATCTCTAGTAGTTACGCTAGGAATTCTTTGCTAATGTACTTGCTAATAGCAAGCACAGTTATGAAGGCACAGATTTAGAGTATTAGTTAAAAAAAAACAAAACAAAAAAAAAACATTTTACTAAACTACCTCTAACACTTTAAAATTAAATGAGACTGCAGGCCATCACCAAAACTAGAGCTTTGCTGAGAAGAAGAAAAATTGTCGGACTTTGAAAGGGGAATTACGTCGGTACGGAGTGGCTAGCTGGTAGCTAGCACTAAACCTCAGCAGCTATTTTGCTGCACACTCTCCAAGATATAAAAAGTTATCTGAGGAACACATGAGGACAGTACATTCTTGTCGACTTGCCCAAGATATCCACTCACTCTGTTATTGTGGAGGACATAAAGGCATTGAGAAGTTTTACGACATCGTTATTGACCACTTATTCACCACCATGAGACCGGAGATTGCCTTTCTCAAATAGGGTGAGTGAAATACTTTTTTTCTGCATGCAGCTTTACTAGTTATTGAACTGCCCACTTAGCAATATTGTATTTTACTTGCCTTGATTAAGTAACATGCAAGTCTACTAAAGTTGTGTATTGTGGTTGCTTACGCTGAGAAAATATGAGTGTATCCTAAATGCGCCTCTTTATGCACAGTTAAATATGTGCGTGTGTGTGAGTAAGTGACAGAGATAGAGATAGAGAGAGAGAGCGTGTCTTTAATCAACGCGTCGCTTTGATTACAAGCGTTTGGATAGTGTCCGACAAAGTTCAGACAGAGTGTGTAGAATGAGTTTTATCAAGCCAGTACCTTGCTGGAAGCTTTTTTCCTGCATACGTTATCTTTATGGAAAGTCCGTAAGAGTCGGAGTCAGGTGTGTGTGCACCTGAACACAGAGGAAGGAGAGATGTGCACAGGTTGTTGAACAGCGCAGTAAACTTTTGGAGTTATGGTGTGTCATTGTGCTTTTCTCGGCTGTGGAACGAAGATGAAATGGCACAATTGACTCTTACGGATTTACCATAACGATAACGTCTGCAGGAAAAAAAAAAAAACCTTCCAGCAAGGTAGGCTACTGGCTTGATAAAACTCATTTACACACTCTGTCCAAACACAGGAAGAGTTAAGGACACTTTGGTTTGTCTTTATGGACCCTCTACTTACTACCCAGTAAGTGTGTTGTTGTATGAAACTTTAGAAGAGGTATAAAAACCGCTTTTGTAACGACGAAATAATGTTAAACGCAGTTCTGCTCGTCAAAATCTAACTTTCTCAAAACACGTCTGATTGACGTGATTTTGATATCAACTCAACATATGTACTCTAATCATCCAAATATTGACATATAATGCATTACTCCGGATAATCCCTTTAAGGAGTAAGGTGATAACCAGATGGGAAAAATGCATTCTGTAGGTATTTTACATTAACAAGTACATGTTAATGGACATATTCCTGTTATCATCTTTACCTAAATGTCTAAATTCTTCATCCCAGGATTTGTGCTCACAGTTACACTGTATTGTACAATTTAATGATTAATTATCAGCCTACTGTAAATGTAATTATGGTGGAAATCACGAACAGTCTACTTAAGGCTATGATTTGATTTTTGGGGCAATGCTATTAGTTTTGGGTTATAATTCAGCTGGAAAGGCACACATATGCTCTGGCCATGCTGCACATCCTTTCACTTTTATTTCTTGGCATTTGAACAGGCTCATATTAAGACCAGGTCGTCATGGGAACATTTTGCTCAAAGAAATAGAGATTTCTTGCAGCAACTACTTTGTACTGTTAACAGTGAAATAGACATCACAAGTCAACAGTGATATTCTGCCTAAAGTTTTTTTTAAATGTAAACATAACTCTTTTACAAAATTTGAATTAAGATTAAAAACAGGGAAAAAGACAACTTTGCCATATCTTGCCAAGATCTGGTAGGGTCTAATGTGACAAGTGCTATTTTTGTGAAGCACTTTGTGCTACATTCTTAATGTATGAAAAGTGCTATATAAATAGAATTTGATTGATTGATTGAAGTAATGTTAGACACAGAATGACATGATTGTGAGGCAATTCATTTATTTATATGGAGAGAGTTACACTCTGCAGAGGAAATCAAATATTATAATTTTGCATACAAAGTTCAGTAGATCTATGTTCAAATGTTTGTCTCGGGGCTCTTGTATTGTAACTACTATACCAACAACAGACCTTAATGGAAATGCTGATGCTAATTTCTTTAACTGACTCCTAGCAGCATATGTTAGTCAAAGATCAAATATCTATTTTTCTTTAAATGGTACATTTTGTATAACATTCATATGCAAGTTGTATACACATGAATTTATTAACTTTTTTGCACATATGCAGAGTCTGTGAGCTAGTTCATGAGTAAACCTAATTCTGAACACTCCAAACCCTATCCTAAAATTGAGCAGGAAGTTGATTTTGATTCCCTGATGGCTACATCTATAGTGGAGCACCATTGTTGGAAAATGTTCTATTATTGTCAAATATTATTGTTGCTGTTATAAGTGTTAGCAGTGATTGTAAATCATTATTAGTCTGGTTTGTGATAGCTGTCAATAAAAAGTCAAGTAATTCTGTGGACTTCAAAAACTGCAAACCCCTCCTTTACCATTCGATGATCTTCATCTGTTGTGAAGCATTGCAAATTTTGGTGTTGTGCATATGAAATTCCTGTGGGTCACTGTAAACTCTAACGGAACTCTTGATTTTGATTTAAAAAAAAAAACCAAAACACTTTTTAGACACATTTTTGTCTTATCTTAGTAACATACTGCAAAGAGAACAGGATGAAAGGGTAACAGGTAAAAGAAAGGTAAAATGTTTAAAAGATATGAAATCAAACACAACACTTCCTTCTACATGTGCAACTGTTTCTTAAATTCTGTTGCTCATCCTCGTAATCCATGTGTGTGTGTGTGTGTGTGTGTGTGTGTGTGTGTGTGTGTGTGTGTGTGTGTGCGCATATGTGTACAAGTCTCTTCAAACAGCCCAATTAATGGTTATGGCATTGTTCTCCAGATGAGGTGAGAGCAGCCCATTATATGTCACTCTGACTTCGCCTCCTCCACTCAGTGCCCCGAATAGGGCTCTTCTCTGTGCAGACCGGTTTTGGAGTAATGCCACAGATGGTGATGAGCCTGTGTAATCCCTGTAGATTTCCACAGTTTATAAACAGCAAGACAAGCAGCAGGTCCCTCCGCTCTGAACAAACACTTCTAAATCAGAGGGTGTTTATCATGCCTGTTTGGGGTGGAGGTTGTAATGATTGCAAACAAGAGCAAACATGCCAAGAGAAATGGATTTCACAGATCTAATTGATTGGGGGAAGAGCAGCAGATTTAGCTGCTGTAACCTGCTTCCCCCTTCTCTCCACACTACTGAATGAGACTATTAGATTTATTATAGTTTACTGCACCTGAAGTATTTATCATTTCAAATGAAATGCATTCAAACCGATACAGGGAGCATTTCATTACCTTGGGTTAAATCTGAAAAACTTAAGCACAGTTGGAAATAACTCATTGCAATGTACCACACAGAAAACAACACATCCCTGGCTTATAATAGTGAGGACCATGAATCTGGCCCTGCATGCACAGACAGAAAGAGTGTTATTGAGATAATTGATGATGAAATGAAATATCATGCACGCAGACATCAGTATTCGCTTTCTGTCTACAGCATTCTGATGCATTGCCTCACCCTCGGACAAAAAGACATTCTTTTTTTCAGGTGAATTCCTTCCTAATTTTCCAGGGAACAATAGGGACATCTGGGAACTGGTTTGATCCATGACACATTGACATTTCATTTGGAGAAATCAATCAAAATCTGCCAGCAAAAAGGGCGCATGATATGTGTCAAATGAAACTGCTGAAATCAAAAGTTTTATGGGAATGGTTTTTGGAATATTTATCAAGTAAATGAGATATATCAGAGCACCACACAAATCACAGGAGAACTAATCAAGATTTTTTCCTTGCACTGTTAGTGTGAGGTTATACATGGGGGAAATTATTATTATCTGCACGGCTAGTTTTGTTTTCGGGTGCTTTAGTGTGAAAAATCTAACTGTGTATGACAATTACAAATAGGAAAATATATTTTGATCGACAGTATGTGACATTTAAAAATCCATCCATTTATGTGTTATGCTGAAATACAAGCTAGATTTCTAATAGTGTGTTTTTGTTTTTGTGACTCACCTTGTTTTACATGTACAGAGGCTAGAGAGTCATCTAAAATTAGCAGCACAGTTTGAGACACAGCAGGTAGTGCACCCGACTAATAGACTCTAGAGGTGAATTAGCCATTAGCTGAAAAGGCTTATTCACCTCTAAAACAGCTATCTTTGTCAAAGTGAAAAAAGTGAAATTGTAAATGGAACACTGAGAGAAGTGCAGAGCTTGTATCAGAGAGAAAAAATGTATTGATCAGACCCAAGTAAATGTTCAGAGTTGTAGGAAATCAAAAGTACGTACACTGAACATAATTAAACTTTTAAGTAGATGCCATGTAGTATTTAAGATAATGTATTTATTCAAAGTCATTTCATTTATGTGATCATTTTTAGTGAGATATTTACCTGGCAGAAAACTACTTTATTCTCTAGGGTCTGGCATTGCTGCTCTGCCAGCTCTGTTTTGACCATAGAGGCCACATCGAAACACTCTGTTTAGGCAAGAGGTGCAAATGCCTCCTAATGGATTTGGCTTGACACTTGTCAGGTCTGCAAACAGACCCAAGTTTAGCACACAACACAACAACAGACTCTCATCACCCTCCTGTGGTCTGAAAGCTGTTTAGGAGATACATCTTAAAGTTGGAGCCAGCTAAAATATGAGTGCATATTCAAATTCTGGTGTAAGTGGAAAAACTAACCCTCAAACATCAGAAGGCTGTTATATAGTAATTTATCAGTAGGGTAGTTCAGTTGACCAAAAACATCATTATAATACTTATACTCTGTATTCTCATGGAGCATCAATTAGCCTGAATGCATGTTTCCTTACGTCCCATCACTTATTTATATCAGTTTATTTTACTTTGATGTGAGCAAAGCTTGTAATTGCGTGTACCTCAGTCATCATGTTTCCTTGATGAAATTTTCATCTGTGTATGAATTATGCATTAGTTATGCATAATGTACTGATGGAATTCCAGTTTTTTCCAAAACAAAACTTAAGAAAGTTTTTCAATATCGCTTTCTGGTAATGTCCGTATGTTTGATGCTTCTATTTAGCAAACTCAAAGCAAACCTTTTTTCCAAACACCATAATAATGTTTGTGAACAATTTCTGGACATGATGTTACAGAATATGCAGACTTCTGTTAAATGTGTTGACCACAGTGTATCACTGCACCCACATGCATCACTCTGTCTAGGGTGAGATATTTTACAGCAGTCTTTCAGTTGTTTGCAAAGAGCGTATTAGTCATTCCTTTAAAGCCTGAGGCAAGCAGTAGAGTTCTTAGTACAATGAAGTGGACAACCGCCGCTGGCTCTAGCAGGAAGTGGTGAGTGTAGAGGACTGTCACGGAAAAGGCACAGTAAGGTTATATTTTAAATTAGACAACAATATTCTGTGGCACACATAAATANAAGTGGACAACCGCCGCTGGCTCTAGCAGGAAGTGGTGAGTGTAGAGGACTGTCACGGAAAAGGCACAGTAAGGTTATATTTTAAATTAGACAACAATATTAAACACATAAATACATAAATATTTGTCTTCATAAAAATATTTTATCTGCAATGAGATTTTTTTCTGTGTTACATGATGTTGAGTTGACACTGTAAATTCAGATGCTGAAAAACCTGATTAAGAAGGCTTGCTTACAGTTATGGGTAGAATTAGGATTTAAAAAAAACAAAAAAAAACTTGACAGCAAGTTGCACATATTACTGCCGCATAATTTATTTTCCACTGCATTTGACCATTCATAGTACAGTTAAGTATTTTTAAAAGGAAGCCAGCAACTGAACATTTCAATATTTGGTTGCAGATTAGCTTTTAAGTCTGGAGGCAGAACACCACCATTAGTTTACTGTTATTTAATTTTAGATTTCTCAGTAACAACAAACATGCTCAGTTAGGTTAGGTTGAGTGATGATTCAATGTTGTTTAGTTCATAGAATTTTATTATGATAAAATAATGTTTCAGTTTAACATCAATCAATCAAACTTTATACAGCACCTTTCATGCACAATAATGTAGTTCAAAGTGCTTTAGATTTAGCTGATTGACAAGCTGATAATAAGACAGAAAAACTAATAATGAACAAAACCCCCAGATAATTCTATTGTTCAAATGAATGATTCTAGCTAATTGTAACTATACAGAAAGGGCTTATCTATATGTTTGGTGTAAAACACACCAGGCAAGCACAGTTAATCACATTCAAACATAAATGTAATTTTACATTTAAAAATGACTGATCATTATATAGTATACTTTGATATTGAATGTCAGTAATATTGCCATAATCCAGAATAATGAACAACTAGTATAGTCTGTCTATATGACTAATTTAGCAACCATCTGTGTTGTTATATTTTGCACAACAAATCAACAAATCCTTTTGAGTTAATTAATTTAGGGAAAATAATCACTCAACAT
>JANJYP010000771.1:0-10534 GCA_024605115.1 Rastrelliger brachysoma | reverse complement strand
CTCTCTCTCTCCTATGCTTTCTTTTCTCATAACTGTTCAATAAAGGTATCTATGCTGGTAAAAATATTTTAGATATTCATTGATACAAATCATACTGAATGTTTTGTAGTCTGAGATTGATGATTCAAAATGCTTTCCTACAAGACAAATGATTGGAGTCCGTGCTGGTAGTGACATGGTTAATGGTCAGCGATGACAGCTGGTCACCATTCACCTGTTCTGTTGCTGTAGTTAAGTCAGTTGTGTAGTAGTTCAGTCAAATGCTGCCATCATCACAAGTCTGTAGTTCATCTTTTATACTTGATGTTGGCTTCAGCTAGCAAGAGAAAAGAAATATAATATAACTTTGAGCATAACAATAACTTCATGATTGTGCAAGCATAAACACATACAGTCAAGACAGTATCTAGACAGTGTCTATTTCTCAGGCTTGCTTACTGGTATAATCCTGTGGTGCCATTGGTCTGGACAGGACCTGTCTGAGGGCATTCAGCCATTCCCGTTGCTCTCTTTCCTGTTCACACATGAAGACGAACTGTCTGTCAGGTGTCTCCACCGCAATGCCATAGTTCCATTTGTTTCCCCGAGCATGCTTTGGGATGCACTCCTTCACAGAGTAGCCCCCACTCTCTGTGCCAATGAAAATGACCCCTAACTCCTCTGCATCCTGCATTCACAGCAACACATTTCAAACATTAATTTAAAAAATCTCAAACATCACAGCAGAAGCAAAACATGGGGTTATAATTAAGAGGTTTTGCTCTCACCAGCTTGCCTTTGAAGTAGAACAACTTCCTATTTTGGGAGTCCAAAATAAACCACCTCTTTTTGAATGCCTCCTTTTGCTGTAAAAACATGTTCAACGAAATTATGTGAACACACACACAAAGATAAGTTTCAATATTTTTCAACCTTGCGCCATCCACCTATCTTCTTTTATTATACCAATGAATGCTTGCAAAATTTTCCTTGCAAGGGTGTGTGGGGGTGTGTGGGCGTGTGTGTGTGTGTGTGTGCAAGAGGAACAGAAACACACACTCATGCATGCTACTCAGACATAATGTTGTCATAAACAACTGTATCTAGCCTCATATTAGTAAAAGTAGCAGCTGAATGCTGTGAGAAATGATTATAAATAAATGTACAAATACATCTAAAGTGATATCTTACCAATGGCCCAGTCTTTTCCATGTATCCTTCTTTGAGGTAGTTTCTTGTTATCTTAGGTACCAGCTTATAAGAAGATGTAAAGTTACAAGAATTAGGCTTTAAAACATTAAAAGCAACGTCTAAACAGAACATTTAAATACTCACTAGTAACCGATAGACAACTATGAACGAGGCTTTTTTTAAACCAAGTTTTGAAACTTTCATTGAATCCTTACTTCTTCATCACTTCCAGTTGGATATGCTGTCTTCAGGTATGCGTAGCGAGCAGCACGGATAGCGTTGTACCATGTCACTATTTCCTAGAGTGGAAGAAGAAACTCTGAGCTTCTCTACAGTTCCAAAGTTACTGTATGACTATATCGATACAAGACCTGCCAGTTACTGTTATTTATACTTTGGATGATACTACAGCCTCACCTCAGGACTCTCATGGTAAACATAAAGGTTCCTGGTGTGATCGTTGTCTTGATAGGTGATCTGCAGCCCATGAGGATGACCAATCTTCTCAGGTTGAAAGGTGGCATTCAGGTCCTTGATAGGGATTACAGATTTTGGACCTTTGGACTCCTAAAATAAAAATAAGCAGCTGTGCACATCAGTGTCCGTAGAAAGGATGCAACAGCAACAGCTTTTATTGAAATTCTGCCGTTTGTTTTTCTGTTTTTAGTTTTGCTTAGCTGTAACTTTTTTCCACTGTTTAAATAAGAAATGAAGTGCTATTTAAAACATTAAGTTAAAGAAGACACATGCTTTTAAATCACATATAAAAAACAATAAGCTCAACTCCACATTTTGAATTTATGTACATATATGTATGCAAGGTTCTTCAAAATCCAATCAACCTGCTGATGAACAACGCTTGTGCAAGTTCAATAACAGATTTATTAGCTGTGTATTTATCTCATTATTGAAGTACGTCTGAGCTGCAGTGGACTCACATTTTCCTTGTTGTAGTAGGTCAGGGTAAATTCCCTCTCTGAAAGCACAAACTTCCTCTTTAAAAACTGTGCTTTCTCTTTCCCTTTCTTCCATAACATCCCTTCATAGAAACCTGGAACAAAACCAAGAATTTACTATGACCAGGTGTTTTCCTACAAACGTCTTTCTCAAAATAAGTGTTCATTTAACACAGTCAAACATATTGCATTCAGTAACATGCAAGCCAGTTTTCACTTCCTGGCTCTTACATTGTGCAAACAGGTTTTTCTTGCATGGTGCTACATGCATAAGAGGAACAACATTGTTTTAATAGTGTTATACTAACACTCATAGAAACTATGCTCTTAAAGTAGACACCTGTGGTATAAGAAAGAGGTGGATACTTGGTTTCTCCTGTGAATTCCTTCCTTTCATATTTGGCCCGAATCCACTGCTCTGTCAAGACACTGAGGTTAAATGGAAAACATGAGGTATTTTTAGACATGCAAAACATAGTTCCACAGCAATGAGTTGATATACAGTATACCACACAAGCACATGATTCATTAACCCATGACTTAGCACCGTAAATTCATCAATATTACATTTCTATAGTCAGTAGTTGCACTTCTCTTTATTTGGTACTGCCATGTCAGCAGTGGGTGATTTCTCATGAACACTGGCACACTAAACCAAATGTTTCATCATGCAGTCATTAGACAGTCACAGAGACAAACACACTTACGTGCAGTCATTTTGCTGGGGCCGGTAGTAGTAAGATGGAACAGCTTTCTCATACTCAGCTTGGGCACTGGCATTTCCTTTGGATTTCATTAACTTCCCAGATCCCAAATAGATACACATAAAGATTAGTCATGGACACAACTGTTTTCTCCTGAGTTAATATATTATCATGCCAATAACAGAGGTGAAGATATGAAAAAGTAATCCATACATCCACAAGCTCATCTTCCCAAAAGTCCAGCTTTATGGATTTGACCCGGTTGGAAAGGCTGCGATGAACACCAGAGCAGTTGAGGCACACAAACAAGCCCAGCCTGTAGCATGCCCATTCTGGATCTGAAGTGTCAAGAAGAGATCAAATGCAACCAGTAACCATAGTATGTACAACTACACATGTCATTTTAATATATATGTACTTCAACTCAGTATATCAATTTTCTGAAACTTTATCATTGCATTTTAGTTTTTAGATTGAGATTTTGACACCATCCCAGCTTTTTGTGTATGGTTCTCATATTTCAGAGGCTGTCGTTAGCTTTTCCACCAAAGACAGATTTCCCCTCCAGACTTCTCTTGTGGTCTAAATTGTTTACAACCCAACAAGACATTTTTTTTCTTTCCCTTCCAATCAATCAACTTCTCAGATTTATCTAATGACTACTTTAGGGGGTTACAACTTAATTCAAGAACTATACCTGAAGTAGTAAAACCTAGCTCCAACTCCACCAGATACAACAGGAAAATTGATTGATTGATTAATTGATACAGATCAAGATGAATGGTGATGCTCAATATCAGTATTTATAAATGTGGATAACACATCAGCTACAAGAACTCCTTTTGATATATGAACTGTGACTGATAAGACCTAATTTGAATATGTTTAGTTGTAATGTTGCTTTCACTTTACAGATTTTTTTTTCTCCCACCACTGGATATTTTTAATAGTTCTTGATGAAAAAATAAGAAGGTAAGTCTGTTTAGTTAAAACGAACGTTCGCCGACCCGTTATTTTTTTTCCATTAACCAAAAATTGTTGTCTGCGAGTATTTGATGTAGCATCTAACATGATAAACCAAGTGTTGCGGGGGCGCAGTGCTCTTACCGGGCGCGCCACAGTCGGCGCACACACTGTTGTCCGGCCGTTTAACCAGTTCCAGTAAGATCTTTTTGTTCCGTTCACGGTTTGCCATTCCGCTACAAAGGCTCTCTTGTCTCTCGTTGATAAATCTCGCTGTCGAAACCCAGCATGGCGGTCACATACTTTCACACGTGGTAGAGTAAAGTAACTGACAAAGATTTAAAAACTGGAACTAGTGACGGGTAAGTTTGGGATGTCACAACAACGCGAACACCCTCCTCTGAATCCCTGTAGCTGCACAGTCGCAACAAGTAGCGCCTTTTGTCAATGGGGGTTTGTCTCTTAACAATATAGCTCTACGCAGACAACGCTTTTTACCAGTATAAACGCTGATGAAGCATTCATGGAAGTAAAAGTCAAACTCACACGAAATAGGGAACACCCGCTGTGCAGGTGCAGCATTGAGCATGTGCTCTATATGCAAACAATTACTTCATACCTCCCCTCTCCCTGAACATCAATGTCAGTTGCTTTGGTTATGACAAGATGTACTGTAATGATCCAGTACATATTCTTGTACATAAAGGATGAGAACAATTTGTTTCTGTTGTGATAAACCTTTATTTGGTCACAACAAATCCCCACTGTGAAGTTGTACAAACTATTATGTTGAACAAACAAACTTTAAAAAAAAAAAAAATCACTAGTGAATGTGAAGGTGACAGTGAATGTAGGGCTGACAAATATAGCACAACTTTGTCAAAAGCTGTCTGCCTTTTATGAAAATTAACAGGAACCAATATCCTGAATGCATCAACAGTACTTTGTGTGGACAGTGACAATTTACAAACAGCCTTTACAAATGTATTTTACATTTCAGATTACTGATAATTCAGTCTTCAAAACAATTTCTACAAGATGCAAAGCAAATTAATAAATGAGGCTACAAAAGTATAAAACTACTGTACAAAAACCAGACACTCCAGCACGGCTTAATATTATAAAAACAAGAAAAAAAAAATCAGACAATGCATTAATATTTAGTGCATTCTTTAATAGCACCAAAAGATGTGACATGCCCATGTGGGATGTGAGGTTAGTTAGTTATGTGCCCTTCCGGTCAAAGTCCATTTTCTTGCTTTCAGTTCATTTTCCCAACTTCACCACAGTCCTATGTGCACACAAACACCTCTGACCATCTAATGACCAGCTAACCACCTCATCTCGTGCAGAGGTTAGCAGAGACAACAGGCACCACTGATTTATATTGTTGCCAGATTGTCTGTACTTATGACCCTGATGCCACAACATCACAATGTAAATGTGGTAGCCAAAACTCATGGGCCTTAAAAGTGTGACCACTCAAAGAGCGAGATTTGTTTAAATCATCCGTGGCACATTATCTCTGTGGTTTAGGGAAAGTCCTCAGCAAGGTGCCGTAGAGTGTTCTTCTCCAGGCCTAGATGGTTTGCATCTAGGTAGTGCAGGAATCTGGAGGAAGAAAAGAGTTTAGAGACTTTTTTGCACGCACGCATTGTATCCTATGTTTACACATTATGTTACACTTTGACAAGTTTATTTGCATCCTGTCAGTTTCACATTTGTCTCTATAAAACAATATGTTAACCACGTCCTGCCCACAGTGAAAACCAAGACCTACTGCCTCTGGCCAAGGGATAAACAAAATGGTTTCTATGCTCACCTTCGTTTAATCTTGCCCTGCTCCTTCAGCTGCTCTGACCTGCAGATGGTGCGCAGGGCTGGCAGGTAGTCCAGAGCAGCTGCTGGTCTGTTACCCAGAGTACCAAACACTCCTCTGAACATGAGACTCTCCATAACTTCTCTCCTCTGCTGCACCAGTCTGCAACACATCAATAAACATTACCCAGTTACAAATTCATGCGATGACCAGACTGAGGCTAATTTACATTAGAAAATGTGAAGAAATATCAACCAGACTCACTGTGGTTGACAGGGGCTGTCTTGCGTGAAGCTGTAACATTCACGATGATGCGCCACAGGTAGGCTGAGTTCTGCCGCAGTCTCCTTCCCCAGCTCCCCTTCTAGTTGTTGAGCTTTGTCCCAGGCCTCTGCTACTGAAACCTGACACTTGTGGAAGCTCAGAGCCTCCGCAGCAGCCTGGATCTCCAAGTTGCGCTCTCTCCACACCCAGCTCCCTCTTTCAGTATCTATCCTCACCTCATCTGTCATCCCGTCTTTCACTGCTGCACAGGCAGGTAACATTTTTCGGTGAATGTCACCCTCTTGTGGGTAATGCAAGGAGTCCATGTAAGATGTGTTGTCTAAAAAGTCAGCTATTGATTCAAGACACTGAGAGACCAGGACACTTTTTACCCGTTCCTCAGGAGTCAGTGGCTTCCTTTTCACCCTCTCTGAAACTAAAGTCTCTTTGATTTCATCCTTTGCTTCAGGGGCACCGTGCAGCTTGCAGAGAGACAGAAAACTCTCCTCTGAGTCTGAGTCTGGTCCATCTTGGTCAGGCAGACTGTGCCTCTTCTTGTTCTTTCTCATTCTGTGGGACACTTTGACTGGACTGCCATCGTCTGAGCATTCAGTTGACTCTGCCATGTGCAATAAACTGGCATGAGATGGCAGCGTGTCAGACTGTATGCTGGTGGACGGTAGCTCTTTTGTATGAACAGAAGAATGGTCAGAAACACCTTGCTCATGTGTGTGGGTGAGAGGAGTGATCTGTGTGAGGGGTAAAGGTAAAAGGGCTTTCATGTTGGAATAGAGCAGGTTCACTCCTCGTCGGCTGCTCTCCTTCAGCAGTTCCCAGCATGATGCCTCCTCGACCAGACTCTGGCTCTGTGGACATAACTGGTCATTATTAAAGCAGGTACAAACTGTTATAATGTTTAAGAAATCCTGACAGGGTCACTGTTTGGCAACAATGATTTAGACCTCCCTTGTGTCCTCTGACTCCAACTAGTGTATGTGCCAGCTTAGACAGCTTACCCTGAGCAGCTCCCAGACGTCTATCTCAGGTGCAGTATTCAGCAGGCCCAGCATACTCTCAGTGCAGCCAGTGTCACAGGGAGGCAGAGTGGATGGGACCATCACTCCACACACAGACTTCTCTGCTGCGTCTCCATGCGTCTCTGACTTTAGTTCACCTTTTGATGCAAATCAGGGAAAATACTTATTTGTAAAATTACAAAAATGTTAAATACTGGCATATACAAAAAAAAAAAGGTTTCATCCATTTCCATGTTTCTACAACTCATCTCATTACCACTGTTGCCGGTTAGTGTCAGTGGTCTGATTATGTGGCGCCCCCCTGCGCTGCGAGTCCAGCACTGCAGCTGCAATAAGCTCTGTCTGATGTCACAGCCGTTGAATCTGAGCAGAGAGCTGACATCTGATAGATCTGTCCTCATGTCCTCAGCCAGACACACCAGGCGCAGGTAGCTGGCTGCATCCAACTGTAGCAGGGAGAGATGGACTATTCAAATCATACCATACATACTTCACTTTTAAATTGATTTCTCATTTGAGTAACATCATAAGATTACAGAAGACTCCACATCAAACAAATATTCAGTCAGTGAAACTCTGTGATTAAACATCCTGCACTCACCACTGAGGGCGTTTTGAAATGGATTTCTTCAAAGTTGCCATCAAACATGCTGCTGAATGTAGGATCTGCAAGATTTGATTAAAAACACAAAGATTAGACATGGTGCATAAATTAATAAAATCAAAACTGTCATTGGGTTGAGCTTTACTCCTACTTACCGCTGGTAGTAAGGATGACTGGCCTCTTGGTCGTGGTCATGAATGTCTTTATGGCAGCAAGAAAACCTGAGTCATCATCAAAAATAACATCCACTTCTTCAAACAGGATGAGAGAGGTGGCCGTCTTCTTGTTCTGTTCTTCATTATTCTTCTTAGTTGTGGCACTTGCTGGTGATTTGACCGTGGCATCTTTATCCTTATTGGCACCTTCATTTGTTTTTGTGACTTTCTTAGAATCAGCTATGTAAAGAAACGAGGAAAAGCAAAAGCATTACTTTAAGATAATTATAATATAAATTATAATATAAATAATGCTTTGACAAAGTGGAAGTGTATTTACTCTTTTGTTCACTCTTTCTGGCATTTGGTGGCTCCTTGTTGGTGGGTCGGCCCATTTTGAAGAAGTTAGCTAAAGAGGTGGGGGCCAGGCCTCCTCTTTTGGCACCTCTTGGTGACTGGGGATTTTTCCTGGGAGAGGAAACCACCCTGCGGGGAGAGTTGACCTTCCCTGATAGATAAGGAGAAGAATCAGTTTCCAACATCTTGCAGAACAAATCAAACATAATACTCAAAACCTGCACCATCAGAAAAATTGATAGCACTCATCAGGAGTGCTGCTATCAATTTCGGACCACTCTGTACTTACTGGGAGAGGATCCATGTCTGAGAGGACCAGCGCTGCTGCTTGTGTTGTAGCTGTTGAAGTAGGTGGGTTTGTGGGCATTGACCCCCTGACTGTCTACCTGGTGCGACTGAGTGGCTTCCTTCAGTTGGGACAGAATCAGACGGCCACTCCGCTGAGATGAAGCGTTCACCTCAAATACCTTGTAAAACCAAAGGGAAATCAGGATTTCCAAATTGCAGACAACTGTCTCAGCAATGTAGCTCTCAATTTGACAAATGGATTGCTCTGAAAGGCTGTTGTACCTTGAAGCCGAGCTCCTGGGCACAAGCATAGACTGCAGCAGTCTTTCCTACTCCAGTGGGTCCTGTGATAAATATTGTATTACACAACATGTCCTCTCCATCCTGGGAGTCCAACTCTCCACAGTCCCAGTCAGAGTCTGGACACAAAGACGGACACAAAGACACACACACACACACAGTCAGAAAAACATGCCAGACCCAACAGAAGTGGATCAGAAGTTGTCAAACGAAAAGCAGAAAAAAGTAGATAAGCATTTTTTTAGTATCACACCATTGGTGCCTTCCTCTTGTCTCTTATCTTTCTGCTTATTTCTCTCTTCTTGGTCTGCACGGAGTTTCCATTCCTTCAGCCAACTACACAAAGAAAATGTATACTTGAAACANTGTAGTGAAATTAAACAGTTTTGGCTCTTCACCTGTGTAGCCTCCTGACTGAGGCTGTGTTGCCTATGATGTCACTGGAGTGCTGGGGCTGATATTTGTCCGTCCACAACAAGTCCTCCTTCACGACATCTGTGGAACAAACTGCAGGTTGAGTTTCATGGGGTAAAGTGATGTTTTAAATATCTAGTATGTGACAAAACCTAAAACAGCAGATGAAGTTTACAGGCACCAACTAAACATGTAGCTTGTAGTGCCAGTTTGGTAAGTCTGCTTTCCTCTTGTAGTTGTTTTTTGAGGTCATTATGCATTGTTGTGGTAAAGTCAGCAACAACAGCTGTGTTTTTAGTACTTTACACTAAGCTTTTATCACACTGAAATAGCAAAGACAGTGTGCAGTGTTTTTGAAAAAGACATGCTTGTAACAAAGCTGAAGGCTTCAGTCATCAGTGTTGTAAAATAATTTAGTCTGATGTGTGTCTTCTAGGAAATTTCATGCATTTACTTTCTTTGATAATATAAATATTGATTAAAAACTTCCAATTACTATTTATGATTTGTTAAACTTATCCAAGAGTTTCCTGTTATGAGACTATATACTTGGTCACAACATTTTTAACCTCACCTTGTTTCACAGTGTCCTCCACTAAAAGCAAGTCATCCAGCACAACTACAGAGTCATCTTCAGACAGGTTGGGAGTAGTTTTGGGCAAGGGCTCGGACTTTTCTTTTTCCTCCTCTTGCTTGGTTCTCTTGCTTCGTCTCGTACGGCCTCCCCTTTTTGTTGACTCTATTTCAGACGTGGAGAGATTCTCTTCTGAACAGTTGGCACGCTGCTTCTTAGCCATTTTCACTGTTGTTTCCCCGTCATCGTCCATCCTCTTCCTCTTGCCTGCTACTGGTTCAGGGACTCTGGTTGCAGCTTCTGGTACAAGTCAATAACATACCGTAGTTGTTTAATTTTATGCAAAAACATGATCTCTGTTCAGATTAAAATCGGGTTGGGGCGGGTGTTTAAAAAAAAAAAAAAAAGATCCACACATCACTAGTACAAGTGCAACAACTGACTTTGAGACTGACCTGAGCCTGTGCAATGTTGCTGGTGATCAGTGCGTCTCTTTAAGAAGCGTGTGATGAACATCTTAAGAGGGAAGGCAGGGTTGGATATGCTGACCTCCTCCATTAGAAGCTGACGAACACTTTCAGAGATCTCAGGCCTCCAGCCAGAACCCTTCCAAAAGGAAAAATACTGTCAAATATTATCAAACATCAAGTGCATTTAAACTCAACCGTAGTTCCTTATTTAAGCAGAATTAGGTTAAATTTGAATAATCAACAGGCTATAGAGTACACATGCAAAAACATCAGCTCAGTCATCTTAACATACCCTCTCACAAAAGGCTTTTGGGGCTGGCTTCGTTGTCAAACAAAATGAGCTGCTAACAGATGGGGCTGGGAGGGATGCTTGGTTGCAGAGCTCTTTCAGATGACAAAGTAACGAAGACTTGGGCCATGGCAGACTCCATAGAGGACAATCTGTCAATGCACAACAAA
>JANJYP010000770.1:0-13396 GCA_024605115.1 Rastrelliger brachysoma | reverse complement strand
AATTTCAGTCAAATTTGACCTATTTAAAAACTTTATCTTTGAAAAATGTTAAATTCTTCAGACTGACCTAAGACTCCATGACTTTAGGATTTTAACACACAAAATAAACTGTAGTAATTTGCATATAATTCTGTTTATTTTATTCAACTTTTATACAGCAATAACAGAAATGAATGGGGGAGAGACAATCAGTATAAAACAGTTGTATAAGTTCAAATAAAAGTTCAAAAGAGTTCAAAACCTCACAAGAACTTAAACTGATGAAAAAGTCTAACATAACAAGTAGTGATAATAAATATAACTGTTATTTTTGAGCAAGAACAAAAAAATTGTTAAGAGTTAGTGACGCTTAGTAACGAAGCCAATATTTCAACTTCTCTGATTGTAATGTGGTGGGTTAGTGAGTCTCTGAAGGATTATCAGTGTGAGTTTCATCCCTTCTTCACTGTCCTTCAGCTCATCACCAGCAGCAGAGACGTGTCTGTGGAGAACCAAGAAAAAAAAAATGCCACTGGTTCAATTCCCTTGCTGTCGCCGACTGATCGCCTCCATCACAGCGTGGCCTCCATATTCACTTTACTTACAGCTCCGTCCGTCCCAGCGGTGTGTGGAGGCTGCTGGGTGGATGGAGTAGCGATTTTTTTATTTTTTTTTTTTTAAGACAAAAGAGGAAAAAAAAAAAAAACTGCAGCCTGACTCTGGATTCTGGGCGGCTGTTATTTTTAGCCAAAGCAGCCATAATTACCCGGGCAACGTCTAACAAAATTGTTCAGGCTCGGCTAGGCAATTAGGCCAGGCGGAGCAGCTAATGGAGAGAGAATTACACAGACCTTTCCCCCATTAGCCCCCATTTACAGCAGGAAATTTACTGGGAGTGTATGGACCAGCCGTGACTTCCAAACCAGATTACTGCTCTGAAACCACTCTCTATCCTCTTTATCCCTCCCTTCTCTTCCTCATCGCACACAATAGGAATTCATTTGTCTGGAAAAAAAGAAAAAAAAAAGGAAAAATTAAAGAAAGCAGCATTTAAAACCTGCTTTATTTAATTTAGGTGTCAAAATATTTCAATACAGCTTCATAAAGAGACAAATTACAGTTATAATTGATTTTTTTTTTTTTTTTTTTTTGTATTTGGATATTCATTTGTCAGTCTGGTCAGTATGAGATGACTTCCTCATTATGTGGAAACAGGATGGGTTGATGTCTAGATAGTATTGACTTTGCTGCAGGAGATGATTGTTCAGTTCCTGCTTTCCACCCAAGAGTGCCCTAACTCACATTTCAAGTGATTATTAACCTAACTCCAACCCTATGATCATTCATTTAACATTAACCAAGCTATTTTTGTACCTCAACCTAACCAGGCCCAAACCAAAATGTTACATTATAAAAGTTATTATTATTTAATAGTAATGCTAAATATGCACCATGTTTCAACTTATGCAGTAAGTAATCCATTATTATTTCAAATTTAGATGTACTTTTAATGCAGTAAATACAGTAAACAAGTGCTAAAATGTATTTATTTTTTGCTTACTTTCTTTGATTTTTGTATTTATAATTAAATGGTCTCGACCCTAATCACAGTGTTGTCACATCATAAAATATGTCAATCACTTGAGATGAGAGAATGAAAAAAGATTGGTGTTTATTATATCAGTAAAGTGAGATAGATACAAGGCTTTGGCACAAAATAGAGTCCCCCAAGTTGTTGGAGTTAAAGGGAAAAATTGGAGGTTTTAATTCCACTTCAATTATTTTTATTGGCTTACACACAACTGCACTCAGTGACAGTGAAATGACAGTTATTGGTGAATAACAACTGACAATAATGACAGTGACGATGTCAGGTTACAAGGATGAGATGTAATATTAGAACGATGATAATGCAGATATGTAAAATAAAACATAAAAAGAATTAAGAGGAAAATAAAAATAGCCAGTTAGGGAGGGGTGGGGTAAGGAGGGGTGGAGGGGTAAGGCTTCAAGTCATGAGATTGGCAGGAGGGAAGTTATTAAAATAAACTATGATACTTCTTAGACAAATCCCTAATGCGAAACCTTACTTCCTCCACTTTGAGGTGGGCCATAACATCTTTGACCCAGCGGAGTTTGTCCTTTTCATGCTTCATAATTCTGTATACCTCCAGAAAGAAATGGAGATATTACTTTGGTGCTCCCCATTTTAATCTGTGCCTATACCGGAGAGACTTATATAAAAAGACAGCAATTAGATAATGGTGAAAGTGTGTCATTGTGCTGTTTGATAGACGTGAGTGACAGGTGACATCCTCTGAAAAGTGATAACCAGGAAATGAGTGGACATGCATGAAAAGAGTCTGCCTGACTCACAGTTTTGTTCACTAAATCATATTTAACCTAAATTATGATCTTTCCTCAACCTTATTCAAGTGTTATTTTTACATAAAGCTAGCCAGACCTAGCCAGTTATGTGGTACAATATTGGAATGTGACATATTACACTTGTTTTGGAGTACGGGAACAATTGAACTGTGGCTGTTTAATAATAAAGATGTATTACGTTAACTATAGATATACTGTCCATTACTGGACCTGAATACAGTATTTGACAAACTTGCATGATACTCTTGCATGACTCTCAGTAACTGTCTTAAAATGATGCAGAATTTCTTTTTCAGAAAGACATTTTCTATATCATTATTGGTAATCATACATCAGGAAAATATAATTTAAAACGGTCATCAATGCATTTCAGCCTGCAGCCTCAATAAAGATCATGCAAGACCTCAAGCCAAAACATGTTGGTCTATTAACCCTTTACATACTGTTCATATTCTGCCCTGTCATTCATTAATAGACGCTTGATTAATCTTTATGTTTCATTAATCTTATGGGGGGAAAAAAATCACATTAAGTATTGTATGGTCCGGGAGAGCATTTTATAGAATACAAAATATATGACATTTTTAAGTCTAATTTGTATACCTTTGTATATATATAAAAATGTGCATCAGCTACAGAAAGATTATATATATACATTTTATGTCCATATTTGTATACTGTGGGTCAAATAAGTAAAAAAGTGTGGCTAATATAGATGTGTATAGGGTCTTTTACTGTTTGGCAAATGTAAAAATGGATCAAATTTGACCCTGAACAGCATGCAAAGGTTAATATAGTTGCTGTATAGCACATTATTGCTGGAGCTTTGACTTTTTTAGGCTTTTCCCCTTGCAACTGGATGAAACTGTTCCAGAAACCTCTTCTCTGTTTCTACTGGAAAATAAGTTTGATGCCTTTTGGTGTCCCTCAGGGAAGCTGCCTTGGTCCTCTTAATTTTCTCACTTCATTTATTTATTTGTTGTTGTTTTATTGTGCTGTATTTTAGTGTATTTTACTGCCACATACCTTGTCAGAAAGCTGCTCTATAAATAAAGTTTGTTGTCATTAATGTCTTTCTTTCATGGGAAAAAGAAACATAGAGACTAACACACTATAACACACATTACTTACATTAATGAAGAATAAATATGGATGTTTGTAACTCTGTTAAGCCCTGAAAAGGTGAACACATCCAATATTTCCCACATAAAGAAAAGAGCAGTGACATTAAAGAACAACCTGAAAAAATATGAAGATGAAAATATACTTTCTAAAAACTTATTATTATCTCGTGAGTCATGACACCCCCACACATTTGTCAAGGTTAGTTAAATTAAGTCTGAAACTTATAATAGCAGCTAGACAGGTCATTATGGAGAAGTGAGGTATTAAAGTCAGATAACGTGTCATTTTTTATCAAAACAGCTCATTATTTCTGAATGTTTCATGGTGTTACATAACAAATATTATATATATCCAATTAGAAAAGTCTAGATATAGACAGCATTTATATTAATGCTCTCATCAAAAAAAAAAAAAAAACAATGCACACAATATATTACTGTAGATACATGAATTAGACATATTTCTCATATTCTTTAAGAGTTTTTGTTTGTGTCAAATGGATCAAATACATGATTCACTGTGTCTTTTTGTTAAAAACAATGTGACTTTTTTGCAACATGACTGTATTTATGAGGCTGTGTTGATGTGGAGAGAGAAAAAGAATATCTCTGCATAAAATTAAGACACATTTTAAGTATTAAACATGTAAAAATGTTCTTATTTTGTAGCTGTAAAGTCTCTAAGTTTTGTTGTTTGTCAGTTATAATTGATGTTAGAAAAGTCTAGATATAGACAGCATTTATATTAGCGCGTGTGTGTGCGTGTGTGTGTGTGTGTGTGTGTGTGTGTGTGTGGGAGGAGACTGGGTCGGAGGCTGCAGGCTCGGTACCTGTGGATCTACAGAGCTGCTGCATTAATTATGAGGAAACTGTACCAGATTAAAAATGAAGGCGAGGGTGAGGAAGAGACTGCATCTCCTTCCACAGGTGGAGGATGAAAATGAAACGAAGGCATGCACATGTAATCTTAAAATACACTCACACACCCCTCCCTTCCTCTTCCTCTTACAGTTGTAGAAATTCACAGCATCAGGCAGTGAGGCTTAACAAAATATCAAAGGCACAAAAGAAAGTATTAACAAGGCAAAAGTTCTTGATCCCTTTTTTATAAGATGAGGGAGGAAAAAAAAGAAAAGCAGCAGAGAAGATTTCCATTCCTACATTAATTCCAGCGCTGGTGAATTTCCAATGTCGACAGCCATTAAGGCCTGTCAAATCAAAAGTGACACCGGGGGAAAGGAGAGAGAAATATTCAAATCATCTTTCAAATCTTTTTTTTTTTTTTTTTTACGGAGCTGCTGCTGCTCCAGCCGCTGACAGCTCTGACAATTAATTTATGTCTTACAGATTATTCCATAAACCACCGCCGACCCCCGAGGATGTGCACGAGACACACACATGCATACACATACACACACATACATAGATGCACGTGCACGCCAACACCACTCAGAGAGGTATTTGCACTTTTCACCAAATGTCAATCATCAGAAAATGTCAACTACTGACCACTATTACATTATAGTGAAGTATATTTACTAGAGTATTTTAATTAAGTGCAGTTTTTACAGCATATCTTGAGTTTATACTACTTTATATTTCTGCTTTACAACATTTTTGAGGAAGATATTTGACTTTTGATGCCACTATATTCAGCTGACAGCTACAAAACATGTTAAGCCAAAAGAAATAAAATCCGATCAAGTGTTGAAGCAGTGGCTCCTATAATGATTCACTTTTGACCACTTACCAACAATTTAATAGTTTTAGAGGTTTATAAGTTTTAAGCAGCTTCACAAAACAGATAGTTTCTTCCTGAAATATTCAAATGATCAATTATTTCAAAATAAAAGTCAAGATTAGAGAGAAAAAAGAGTAAATAAAAATTAACATAGCAGGTTTTCTTCCCCCTTTTTCCTGATTTATCTTGTTACACTTTAAAAAAGGTGCTCAACTAGAGTTTATACTAGGTTATACATCGGTTTCAATGTATTTCTGAAGAAGGTATTTGTCATTTGACAACTACAGCTACTTTGTAAACTCCCCCAAAACATGATAGACTTAATAATTCCTTTTAAACCAGTGGCTTCCAACATGCTTAACTTTTTAAACTATTGCCCAAAAAAAAAAAAAAAAAAAAAAAAGTTGAATCATGTTTACTTGTCCTTTAAGATTGAATTATCCAAAATTACAAAATAAAAGTGAAGATTAGAGAAAAAGTATAGCAAAGTCTTCTTGCCCCCTCTCTGCTCAACAAAGATCTCACAGCCCCTACATTAATATAGTTTTTATAGCCTACTTCTGCTTTTCTACATATCTGAGGACAATATTTGACGTTTGACTCCACTACATTTATCTGACAGCTATAAGTACTTTGCAAATTCTTGATAAATTTAAAAATAAACAAGCAATTCCTGATTAAGTATGAAACCAGGGGCTTTAAACACGATTTGCTTTTGACCTCTTAGGAAAGAAAAAAAAAAAAAATCAGTGTTGACTTACATTTCAAAGGTCTGCAAGTTTTTAACAACTTAAAGAGATACTTCTATTTTAAACTTCTCGAATGCATCTGTCGAGGTTAAATGATCCAATGTCTTGAGATAAAAATGAGGGAAAAAAAAGTGAACAAAAGCATGTTTATGTCACATCCCCTCAGACTTCTCTTTTTTAGCATTTTAAAGATATCAGGCTGAAAATCACAGGAACCACTTGAACTCATGNCACACACACACACACACACACACACACACACACACACACACACACACACACACACACACACACACATTCAAAAACCTCAAAATGTTTAATATTTTGCTAAGGAAAGAATATATTTTACTGCTAAATTATATAAATATCAACACATTTAATTATTTGAATTAAATAATCATGAAGATTTGAGCCTCAAAGTGAATAATTAATAACATTTTTTTTGCCTCTCTGTTGGCTCCGGTCTTGCTGTGACAGGAGTTAATTTTTTGTCAGATTTGTTTTTTGAGCTTCATTAACCGGCGCCAGATTAGTCCTCGGTGGGACGGCGGCGAGGGGGGATGTGTGTGGTGGAGGGGAGGGAGGGGACGTGTGCGCCTCGCCTCCGACCTGCTGAGGTGCAAGCAATTAAGGAGCAGAAAGAAGGAGTCTGTCGAGAGCGCCGACGCAAAAGCTCAAGACACCTAACCCACTTAGACGCTTTCAGCTCTTTAATAAAGAAACTTCTGTAAACTGTCAAAATGATAATAGCCCGGGCCACCGCTGGTAATTGCAATTAGAGGAGGTAAAGTAGGATAGTGCCGCACACACACACACACACACACACACACACACACACACACACACACACACACACACACACACACACGTCCCCTCCGAAAAACCATAACCTACTTTTGATTTTTCTCCCTGTGACATCTCTGTGTGATCTCATGTCTTCAACACGACCAAAAACAATAAAGGCAGTGATCATAAAGAGTCGTAGAAATTTTTACAAAAAACAAATAGAGAATTATAATTTAAAAAAAAGATTCAGTTAAAATATTTGCAGTAAAATGTACTCAAGTGTCACATTTGACCAGGAAGATATAAAAGAAGGAAAATGGGAAAGAAATGAGGGATTTACAGAGTAAGATGTTAGTATAGAAACTGGTAAAAGAAGACAAGAAATGCAGAGAAAGAATTCAAACTACGACAAACTCAACAGGACAGAAAAAAACAAAGCAGGCCAATCAGCGAACAGAGGGAGGGCTCAACGCTATGACATCGAACTCAAGTGCTCTGTTTTGACCAGCACTCATGAAACTTGGACTGAGAGATGGACTTTACTGAAGTGATATTTATGTGCTGTCATTAATTCGTCAAATTGAAGCACTGAAGTCTGAGCAAGAGGAATGAGTAAGACATTTTATGGAGGGGAAAGATGTAGAGGGTTTACTTTCTACGGGTTTAACATAATGTACATAACGACCAACAGCCAAAATATTAACCGTGATGCCAGACGCTACCCACAAAAAAAAACGATATGGAAGCAGATGGATAACAAAGCTAGTTTATTTGGTGAAATACTATCAGAGGTGGTTTTATTTTGAAAATTGAAACCAGACACTCAAGTAGCAGTTCTCAGCTCTTGAAGTCAAAATGTGGATCAAGGGGTTAGTAGTTCAGTTTAACTTGAGTTTAATTCAGTTCAAACAGACAGAATAACGATGGATAAGTATTGTGACGATGTATTCATGACGTCTTTAACCACAGACTGATCCATCAAACAGAAGCTGTCGAGATGCTCAAAAAGACAAAGTAAAAAGAGCTGTTGAAAATAATTTCCACTGCCTCCAAGAACCAGGAGAGAGAATGTGGCTGAACATAATGTAGGATTTATATCCCGCTTTAATGAAACGCGCCCCCCCATCCCCCACCCCCACACTTCTTTTCTTATGAAAGTAAGGCTTCAAGGATGTCAAGTCTCTTCTCCTTGGATTAATATTATCTCCCAGTAGTCCTTCCCCAACAGGACGAGTGTGAAAGTGTGTTGTATCTTCACAAAGTCTGACAGTCTGAAGTCTTATAATCAGGGTTTCTCACATATATTTATATATATATTTGGACCAATATGACATTTTATTTCTGAAATGTGGTGTCTGAAAAGTAAAAGTAAATCTTCTGAAACTAAACTGAAGTTCTGAAGTGAAGGAGATGAATCGGTTTATGTAAAAAAAAAAAAAATTAAAAAATAAATAAAAATAAACATGTGTTTCCCTCGCAGCTCACATCAGCTGTGATGTCTTTTAATTTGACATCATTGACTTCCTCCTGCTTGATTTTCATCTTTGGGAGAAGCTCGGGTTGTAAGATCTGCCCGAGTCCTCTCACTTCACATTAACGAGCGCCGTCGACTCCTACATGTTAATGCAGCGGCAGTCAAACATTTCCACATTCATATTCATACACAGGTCATAATCTGATGGGGATGACAACCATCAGAAAAAATAAAAAAATAAAAAACATCATTGCCGCCATCGCTGTTGCTACCGGCGACGCGATAAAACCCGAGCGAGGCGGAGACGGGAACCTCTGCTGCGTTTGATGTCTTATCTGAAGCTTCGGCGATACGCAGTTCGACTGGGTATTGATCAGAAAGATCAGCGCCAGATCTTACAGGTGTAATCATGCTTTTCCTGCAAAAACACACACACGTTAGTATAAAACACACGCATACACACACATACAGCTCTCTGTCATCTCATGTTTGACTAATCGATTTTAAATCCGTCTTTGTCCTTTGAAGCTTGATCTCGGCACCGAGAAACAGACGCTGGCTTGATTTGAGGAGCAATGTGTGTCAGATGATGGGAAAGGAAAAGCTCATTTTGTCACAGGAAGAAAAAAAAAAAAATCAAAAGAGTGACCATGAACCAGCCTCGAGGTTTGTTTTCACTTGTTTGTGTGTGTCTCATAAATGCAATGAGGCTTTTATTGCCTGTTTCAATATATGCAACCAAAAAAAAAAAAAAAAGGCCACAAAGACAATAAATGAAGATGGAGTTTTATTTGCATCTCTTCCTGTGGGGCTAAATTTAAAGGATCAGTGAATCAAATCATTAAAATAAAACCCCCTCTGCCAAGCATGAAGGAAGGAGTTAATTACTCTGATTTTTCTGGTTTGGAGGCGATTTTCAGTTGGGTGGTATATATACGGTAGACACGCGGCTCTTCTTCCGCACTGAAGGATCCATGGCTTGTTTGTGCATGGATTAACAGCAAAGTGAAGGCAAATCAAATAAAATTAAGTATTAATATGCAATATGCATAATTGACAAGCCATCGCTTCGAGTGGTGTTCAATAAAAAAAAACTTGGAACAAGGTAATAAAGTAAACAAGCGGAGGGATGAAACTCAGCTCGAGGAGAATCTCCACAGCCTGTCTGATGTACGGAGCCGCTTTATATTTCTGCTTTTTATTTCATTTATTATCTCTGCCTGTCTTTTTTTTTTTCTTTCTTCAGAATCATGTCTGTGGTTATGAATATGTAAAGCTGCAATGAGAGATTTACCTGTTGACAGGCTCTTGTTTAGAAAGCTCAGTCAATTTTAGGTTTTCAAGAAATTGTTTATTATCATCCATGCATATGAATAAACAGGTGTTGCACTTTTTATTTTAGAGACTTTACACATCAGGACAGAGTATCTTATTTCATAGTTGTTGGATGCCACAGGTCAGGAACCATTTATCAACAAACCAGATAAGTANTGTGAGTGTGAGTGTTTGGGATATAGCAGCATTTGACATTTTCTGTTAAAGTGACGTCTACATGGTTTCATTCAGACATGACATTTGAGGAAACAGAAGGNGTGTGTGTGTGTGTGTGTGTGAGTGTGAGTGTTTGGGATATAGCAGCATTTGACATTTTCTGTTAAAGTGACGTCTACATGGTTTCATTCAGACATGACATTTGAGGAAACAGAAGGTGCTCATGTGATGTTTGGTGTTTATTTAGCGAGATGGAGACAATGAAAGGGGACTTTGAAAAAAAAAAAAGAAAGAAACATTACAACTGATGACTCTCATCCCTGGGTGGGCTTGAACCACCAACCTTTCAAGTAACATTAATGCTAACTGATTGCACCACAGAGACACAATCAGTTTTCCTAAAGTTGTTTCAGGTATTTTATTTAATGGGAATTGATATGATTTATAAAGCAAAAACTATCTCTCATTTATAAATGCATCTATGAGTTCATGTAGATTTTGGATTATAAAATAAAGATAACTGATGTCACATCAATATTTTATATACT
The DNA here is from genome assembly GCA_024605115.1 of Rastrelliger brachysoma. NCBI lineage: Eukaryota > Metazoa > Chordata > Actinopteri > Scombriformes > Scombridae > Rastrelliger > Rastrelliger brachysoma. The sequence goes on along the minus strand of JANJYP010000770.1, from coordinate 3,116 downwards.
ATATACTACTATGTGTTATATGTGTTAAGTAACGTGCAACATTTTCTTTAAAAAAATGAGGAAAACCCCTCCTGAGAAAAAATATTAAAGGTCTGAATTCAGATGTAACCTCCTTTATAATCATCAACATTTTCATAAGTAACTGTAACAGGTAACAATTATATTTATATTATATTTAAGTTATGTAACTAGTTCTTCCCCAACACTGGCTGCATAACATCCCATCAAATTCACTACTTCTTTCTTACCCTGCTATCTGCTATGATATATACATTTATTATAGTCATTACATTAAAAAAAAACATAACCGCCAAATAACCTTAAAATTCTCCCTATGAGTGCACAGTGATATCTTAACGTTGCTTCATTTATTCAAAAAAAAAAAAAAACTTTACTTGTGTGCATATTTTCTGGACAGCGATTACATTTGCCAGCGTAATATAATTGGGAAAACAATTAAGTCGTATATAAACATAATTACCAGGAGACAGGGTTGGCACGGCAACTAATAGGAATTAAACCCAACCCTTAAGTCCCAGCTTAATGTCCTGTCATTTAATGATTGTGCGTGTGTTGCTTTATAAAACAGGCAACAGAATTTACTTTCTCACAACATTCAATGATTAAATTGATGCGGAAATTTATTAGTGAGTTTACATGCAAGGAGTGATAGTGACTTTAATAGTATTTTGCACATTTATGGAGTTCTACTGGAATATCTATGCTTGATTTTTAGTTAAAAAGTCAGAATTGATCTTATACTGGTCATTTATGCAGCCCCTCGGTTTAGCCTCTGTCTGAAATAGGACGTAACTCTTGTTTCTTTATGTTTAGAGAGTGAGCAAGTGTATTTTTTTTAGTTATTCTGTTCTTTANCTGGTCATTTATGCAGCCCCTCGGTTTAGCCTCTGTCTGAAACAGGACGTAACTCCTGTTTCTTTATGTTTAGAGAGTGAGCAAGTGTATTTTTTTTAGTTATTCTGTTCTTTAACTCGGACATATTGTTTTTATTCTACACCCTTTTACTATGTAAAAAGTGTCTATATCAAATTTTGAAACCCATATGTGGGTTTCAAAGCATCAATAATAGTGGATCATGTGACTGATCAATAAATATGTGACTACTTTTTCAGAAAGTAGGGAGAGTCTGTTTTTTTTTTTTTTTTACACCACTTATATTTGGAGAAAATTCATGTCCTCTTTTACCCAAGACACAAACATATAACAGCAATAATGTCCTGTTTGTTTGCTTTTTTACTGAAAGTGAAAATTAAACAAGAACTTTATGGAGCTGTGGGATTTATTATAGAACCATTAGAGCATCAGTAACCAGTACATTATAAAAAGAAAACCTCATAACTACTATCTTATTAACACTATCAACTATTCATTTCACTAAAACACATGGACATAGATACAGGGCAAATTTGACTATGTACAAAAACTTGTAGCACCTATTTGAAAATATAACATTTTCAAATATTTTCAATTTTGCAGATTTTGGATCACCTTAAGTAAAGGTTCCCTGTCTCTGTGGCGCAATCGGTTAGCGCGTTCGGCTGTTAACCGAAAGGTTGGTGGTTTGAGCCCACCCAGGGACGGAAGTAATCTTTTACAAATGCCAAATGTCCCTTTTCATTGTCTTTGTCTTGCTAAATAAACACCAAACATAACATAAGCACAGTCTGTTTCCTTAAATGTCATGTCTTGAAGCCGTGTGAACATCACTTTAACAGACAGTGTCAAAGGTTTACAGTGAGTGTTATAATAATGTTGTTGGACTGATCACTGCCTCTCAACCTGCTGTACTACACCTCCATCAGTCTACATGCTCCTCCTCCTCACTGACTCTCCATTAACTCTGCTGTCCCTCCACTGGCTGTGATGTGAGATGGAGGCAATGCTGCGGCCCTTGAGGGTCACTCTGTTCTCTTCTTTGAAGCTCTTTGAACACCTCCAGGTCTTCTGACCTGCCGCCGACCTCGCTGAGATAAAAACTGAGACTGAGACTTGTCTGAATCACCAAATACACTGAGTACAGCTGCTGTTTAGAGTCCTTTCTGGAGTCCGCCTTAAGGATACAGTCCTCTTACATACATTACATCAGTGTCTGTACGGTATGGTACAGCACCATATCAGCACAATATATTGGAGGTATCTAAAAGTCCACACAGGGCTCCGCATACTCTTTCTGATAATAAAATTTATGTCACATAGACCCTAGAGAACTCTTTCAGAGAAGTCCCTTGTAGTATAGAACAATCTGGTTAACAGACCAAGTGATTTCAAGTGATCATTTTAACTCATACTGTGATCCCTCTAAAATTAACCAAGTGCTCTCTAACCAGACTTTAACCACATCATTAACTGTGATGTGTAACAAGTTTGAAAGGTGACATATTGCACTTCTATTGATAATTTTGGATCACCTTGAGGTTTGGTCTCTCTGGAACTGTCTTAAAGTGGTTCGGATCTTTTGGAGGCCATGGGTCAGGAAAATAGGATTTGAAAAAGTCAAAGCTTCAGCGCACATATCATGATATTACAGTATTCAAAATATAAGACAATATTTATAATATATCACAATATTGATTTACTGAGGTACATACCGAACCGTGACATGTGTGTACCGTTACACCACTACTATAGTCATGTGAATTCAGTGATTTCAATAAATGACATGGGTGGCAATATAGAAAAAATTAAACCAAAGATGTGATACTCATGTTAATGCAGGAGTACAGAAGAAAAAGATATGGGAAGTCTAAAAACACATTACAACCAGTATTTAAAGAGCAGAAAATAATGAAGGTCAAAAAAATATATATACAAAAGTAAAGCATGTATAAAGCATAAAAATGTAAAAACTGAAGCAAATATAGAAGTAGAGGAAGAAGATGAAGATGCACCAACTTAAAAGAGAAACTACTGATTGAGACTGAGCTTCACTCTCAAACTTGAACTGATCAGTTTTGCAGGAATCTTTCATTTTTACTTTTAATTTATTTATTTAATGATGATAATCCCGAGCGCTCTGACATCTCTGCTGGTTCCCGTCATCGAGCGCGGTGCAGAGAGGAAGATGTTTCTCTTTGACTTTTTTTTTTTTTTTTTTT
>JANJYP010000758.1:0-10302 GCA_024605115.1 Rastrelliger brachysoma | reverse complement strand
AAAAAAAAAAAGAAAATGTGACACCATATCTACACCCTGTCAACTTCCCCTTATAGTGCTCAGAGCTCTCACTGTATGAACCGCTCTACATGACTTTTGCAAAAGGTTTCCACCAAATGCTCCTAGAATTACAATGACAGCAGAAGTTTTCTGTGCATGTGACCTGTGCGTACTCACCTGAGTGGGTGCGTAAATGGCCTGTGAGGGCGTCCCTCCTGCGACAGGCGTAGTTGCACAGGTGACATTTGAAGGGTTTCTCCCCTGAATGGAGCTTAATGTGACGCAGCAGGTTACCCTTCTGGGTGAAAGAGGCACCGCACTGACTGCACTGGAAAGGGCGTTCTCCTGGAGGCAAGAACACACAAGAAACACACGTTACTGTAGAGGGGCACACACCGGAAGACACACAGAAAAAGAGCAGAAAATTTGTGAGAATACTGCACCCAGTTTTTATTTTGCTTGTATCTTATCAAGCAGGTTGGGTTTTTTCATGACATTTCATGGCATCACTTTCCCTAGTCTCTCCCTGTTTCATCTTTCCACTTATAACAATAAAAGCACAGGAGCTTTGTCTTTGCTATGTGGATGATAAAGCGGGTGGCTGCTGCTGAGGGAATATGAGGTCACTGCACTACAAGCATCCCGAGCGCCAGAACAAGCCGGATGATGGAGTATCTGCGGGGTGATCCTACCGCTTCTGGGAGGGTTTCACAGCAGAGTGACACTCCATCTCTCCGTGCTCCCCCTGCCCCACCGACTTCTGGCGCTCTGATCGAACAAGAGCCTTTCAGACTCAGCCTGCCAGTTCCGTAATGCACCATTGCCTAGGTCAATTTGATCTGAAAATCTCATTTTTTCCTCTTCTTCGTCTCTAAAATAAGAGCGGCACATCACAATGCAAATTCAGCCTCATTTGAATAAAGCGAAGGAAACACTTTGTGTTGAGAGCCAGTCTTCCTGATCAGCGCTTCTGGAATAAACCAATATCCAGCCTCTCCGAGTGTTGTGGCATTCTGTGAGAACGTTTTAATATGGCTTTTTTTTTCAAAGGCCCCCCATAAAATAAGAGTCATCAGTGAAGCAGCAAAAATATATAAAAAAGGAAATTCATTAAAAATGCATTTCAGGAGCAAAGACTCACCACAGAATATTTTCTATTTAAATAGGAGGCACTTCATTATATCTTTTATTGTACGTTCTTTTGCATTTACATTAGTCTGGTGTTCCTTTCTTCCATTTTGAGTTTCATTAGTTTCTACAGCTTGACAGTTACGTGCCTTTTTCAAAAATGTTCCCCACCACTGGTTTGGGCTCATTACAATAGAATATCAATTTTGAAATTTGAAGAACTTTTAATAGCCAGATAATTGTCACTTCACAGAGATCCCATTTAATTGCAGTAGATATCCTGTTTCTCAACTCAGTGTGTGTGTTTTTTTTCTCTCGGACCAAGTTTGTCTCTGCTGTTTTATCGAACGATAATATGATCAGTTACTTGCTTGTCATGTGGTAATTCAGAGTCATTTCGATGAACAATAATGAATGCTAATGATACGCACAAAGTCTATTTCACGCACGATAGGAAGGTCTGCATGCATACAGTCAAATGCAAAGATGCTATTAGAACTACAACTGAGTATAGGGATGGCGGACTGCAAACATGAGCTCAGGTTTATATTTATGACCTTATCAGTACTATTTGTATGAAGGCAAAGAAGACACAAAACTGCAGTCATATATATAAATATATTCTGTGACGTTTCCTGTGTTAACACCCGAAAATAGTATGGGACAACGACATGTTAATTTTGCCATTAAAAGCCTAAGGAAATGCTTTAAGCTTGAGCAGGAGCCACAGCATATACCTAACTGCCCCTCAACCATCTTTCCATACTAACAGTGAACATGGGTGCAAAGGAAGGGCAAGAAGTATTGCAGATGGCTTACCAGTGTGGCTTCGCTTGTGCACCATCAACACATTGGGGCCAATGCAAATTATCCCACAGATATCGCACTTGAGCTTCCCGTTGGGCAGCCGGATACCGCCGGCCGAGGAGAAGGCCTTGGCTTCGGGGCTCGGCTGTGAGCCGTTCACCTTGGCGCCCGAGGCATCGATCACGCGCAAGTCTTCCGCGCACTCTTCCTCCTCCACGCCATTCATGTCACAGGCCAGCCCATTCTCCTCATCACTGCGAGCCTCAACTTTAATGTTACAGGCTGGAAAAGAGGGCAAGGAGGGGGTGGGGGGGCCACGGTTTAGAATACGAGCATGGTTCTTTCATGATGTGATATACTAGAGATGGGCAGTTTATCAGTGTGATATTGATGCTGTGACATGAGTAATAAATAAGAGGGACTTATTGTAACATAGTGATGTAGCCTTAAAGTTGCCNTTTCATGATGTGATATACTAGAGATGGGCAGTTTATCAGTGTGATATTGATGCTGTGACATGAGTAATAAATAGAGGGACTTATTGTAACATAGTGATGTAGCCTTAAAGTTGCTTTTGCCTGCTCTGAGAGGAAAGAATATGATTTTCTGAACCAATTCATTTAATGAATGAATGCTTCTGATAAATATTAGCCCTTTTTATCCACTTTAACCAAATGATCCTTCCTATGAATGTATTTGAATTTGTTTTGCATTATAGGGGAGCCTTTTCTTCACTTTTACATTTTTTTCTGCTATAATCATTATTTGNATTTGAATTTGTTTTGCATTATAGGGGAGCCTTTTCTTCACTTTTACATTTTTTCTGCTATAATCATTATTTAAATTTTTTTATGTGAATATTTTTTTAATATATTTAACGGATTGATATCTTTGACTTAATATTTTGAATTCTCTTTTGCTCAGATGCTTTTTTTCATCCATCACTTTTGTTACTAATTACAAATACATTAAATGTGTACTCACTCATTTCATAAAGACTATGTTGTTCAATTCCAATTGGGATTTGAAGCCATGAAACTCAATTTTAAAACTGTATGTGATGAAAAAAAATATAGAGCCTGTCTTTATATGAATTCAGTACTGTTCTGTTCATTCCCTATGGCCTCTGTTGAAAGACCCTACACTGTAATATAAGGTAAAGCTACGACAGCTATGCAACAGCAATAAAACATTTTCCTCTTTATTCCAGGAATGCTGAATCAAAACTATCAAAACTCCCCCTCCCTCTATTTTTTTTTTTAAAATCAAGATAGAGAAAAGTCACAAAAACAGTAGATAAGATCAACCAACAGCCTACACATCATCAACCATAGACAATACAGCTTTTCTCTCTCTATAAAGTTTCATACAACATTTCATAAGGATACACAGGTGGATAAATAAGTCTGCTGTTTGAGGATGTCGGCGACGAGGTGAAGAAACACACAGATCATCTCACACCATCACACTTTGGTGAAACAAATGACAGCAAGATAAACAGGAAACAGAGACACAGGAAGCAGTGTGAAACTAGGGAGGACAGCCGTGTCTATGAGAGCAACCGAGTATGATGAGAGCACAAACAGAGACACTTGCTTTAAGTGTTCTTATCATCTTGGTATTCATCAATCTAATTCCTGACATTTCCAGGTATTTGGAGTTGTGATATAAATACAGCCTGTGACAATTACCGAGTATAAAAGCTAGTTTAAAAAAAAAAAAAAAGTCCATAGTCCTATTTTTTTCTGGTGTTCCCGAAGTTATCAGAAAAGAGAAGTGTCCTCTCTATTGAAACATTATCTCCTTGTTTTCCCACCAGAGAACTTTAGAGAACTGACAGATCTTGCAAGTCTCACAGCTACCAGCCTGTGGTTTGCATGTCACAGTGACAGCCTGATTTCCCCATGCTCTACCTCTGTTTGTACAACTGAAGAGGAAGAAGTGGAAATCATGAAATATAGGAATCTATGGAAAAGGGGAAGCTTCAGAAAGAGGGCCTGTCTAACTGAAATACCAAGAATTATGGAGAAGTGACAGAAAGGGAAGCACGGGAAAGGAATTGTATAACAGCCTCTAACTGAAACTTTTTTTTTTTTTTTTTTTGCAGGAGTCTCGTTTTCACCGAGAGCCACCGAGGGAACATAAGTCCCCTAAATATACTGCACATGATATTTCCCATTGAAAGCAGGAGGTGGAGCAAAATTGGAGAACTAACAAAATGTTTTTGGTCAGTTTTGTGATCAACGCCACATAATCCAGTCAAATATCGCCACACGACTTTTTTTAAGAATGTTTTTATTCACCATTGCGTGACAAATAATCTGCTCATCAGTTCGACTGTTGAGAGTTTTTGGACACACTCTCTTGTCTTTTTGTGCTGAGCAGATGAGATAAGACATACACCGGCCATGCACGCAAAGGGAAAGGACTGCTTCACCGTTTAAAAAAACACAATGTTGCTTAATTGCAAAAGCTGATAATGTTCTTTGGTAGAGAATTGTGCATGAATTAGTTACCAAACAAGTTACATGTGCACGCAAAATGTAAGGAAAATCAAGTAGACGGTGCTAAATACAAGCCTGAATCACAAAATACATTGCAATCTAATCACTTAAACCACTTGCTGAGGTGGACTGTGACCCATTTAACCGCATATCTTTGGTAATATAAACACTAATGTATCCCAATGAGCCCCTTACAAGTGACTACAGGAAATATGTCATCAATACAGGATGTGGTGGTTGCTTTGGTGACAGCGCGCCAACACCGAAATGATTTTGTAAAGTCAATCTCGACAATTAGCACATACATGTAGCCTATAGTAGTTGAAACATGTCTGACTGATTGATGATTTGACCTTCTGGTGGAAAGTTGTAACCTTTGAGACACATGATAGTGCAAAAATGGAGATGCGTCTCCATTGTCCACTTCTCAGATCACTGAAACACATTTTAAAAATAAGACTGAGCAGTCCCTCTGATGCAATGCGGATCTAAATATTAAACTGATAATATTGTTGACATTATACTTTTAGTTTCACTTAGAAGTTGTCAGATAAAAGAACCCTTTCATCAAGGCTGCTAGTTATTTCACCCATATTAGCAACAATTAGCCAACTATTTAAAGTAATTTAAGCTATCTATTATCTATTGATCAGTTACTTCTGCTTCAGCTGTGCATCCAATATATTTAGCTATATATTTTAATCATTTATGCATTACTTACTCAAATATTTCAACTATTAGCCTACTTGTAACTATTTCAATTTATCCCTTAGCTACTTTAAGCTAATTGCTTCAACTGCTCGTTACTTTAATCTGTTTATCCTTACTTTTAGATTGTTACTTTTAACTATTTTCATCAATTATTAATTATTTTCACTGATTACACGAAATATGTGTGCGTGTGTGTGTATGTGTGTTACGTTTAGCTAATTGTTTCATCCCCTCAGCTGTCTTGCTAATTCATTTACATATACACTCATCTTCTGGTATTGAGGTGTTTGCCAGCACGCTCAATGTGATTTCAATATTTAAATTTCTTACTTTTAGTTTTAATTTTGAAACTCCACAATCTTTCCACATATTCTCAAACATCTACAAAAGTACTACCTGGTACCCAAATGCCCATGGTTGGGAATGACTGACTCATTTACACTTTCTGTGACATTTTGCAAAGTTCATTCAAGTTGAACACGTGTTCTTCTTGGTTTGTGTGTGGAAGTGAAAGAAAATTACAACCTGATCTGAGCAGATGGAGTCATCTTTTTTGGTGACTTTACGTCAGCAGGAAATCAATTTAAAAAAAAGGTTCAATCAGACTATTGCCCTGCTCAGTACAGGTGAAACAGAAAGGGGATTATTGTGAAATATATGTTTGTATTTCCTGTTGGTTTTCCACTTCTGAGATATATAATACACCTGCAGCAAGGTTCACAAGTTATGTAGTATTGGCTTTAGTATTAGCTGAAACAAACAGAAGGGAACCATGAACACAAGGCCTGAGACACCTACTTCTCATGGATATGGGGAAGTTGTGACTAAATTGGGAATAGGAAGAGGGCTTTTTGGCTTTATATCATGTTTGTCACAGCCACACATCCTGATTTGCTCGTTTTGGGAAGCTAGTGTCAGGTCACGAAGTCGACAAACAAAACAGGTCGCAATAAAAAATGGTAATAACCTGATGTGGGTCTAAATGTTATCCACAGATTACTAGTGAAGGTACAGTTAATGTGACAGTGGTTGAAACACTGATAAACTATGAGAGAAGTGACAAATATAAACATTAATAAAATGAATGTGAAGCAGTAGTGTAAAAGAGGCTCTTTATCAAGTTATATTAACAGAGGTAGATAGCAGATATAGGAAGCAACTTAGCAAGTGGGTTAGTACTTGTCTGCAGCATGGAGACACAGGGTGCCTGCTGGGGGTTCCTGTTACAGAGCTGTGCTGCTCTCACTGCCTCAAAATAACCCTGTGTGCAAGGTAGTGGAACCACATGTGTTAAACCACGCCAGCAACACACTCAACTCGACTTGCAGGAACACCAAAAACAGCCTGCTTTTCCCCTCACACTTTCAAAAAAAAAAAAAAAAATTTGCCTGTGTTTTCGGGAACTAGACAGCTAAGTCTCCTTTTCAGTCTCATGTCTCTGACATAGCTGTCTGATTCACTGAAAGTGAAAGAGAAATCTTTTCACTGGGATGTTACCAAGGTCATTTTTGCCGCCTTGTGACTTTAACCATATATGTCCTCATTCTTCACGTGTATGTCTCTGTTCAATTTAACCTCACAAGACAAAAAAAACACATTGTGTTGTTTTTCTGTGAGAATTTAGAAAGCGTCGAACCAGGAAAACTTGGACAGAAATATTGTTCACTTTGATGTTTGACCCTCTTTATGCCTCGAGTTGCATGAATGTAGATTGCAGCAGTGCTAAAGGGATGCAATAATGACGATCCTAGCTGTGAGTACTTATTTGTAACAGGAAACAACCTGGTTTTTGTGGTTTTGAGCTTTCAGTACTTCGAGGTCCCATGTCCCATATAGAGTCCCCTTGCTTTTCTTTTCGCCCCTTTTCACAACAGAGAACTGTGCAGCACATGATCCTGAGTGATAATTATAACTCATTCTGGCTTTTTATCATAGACCCAGCGATGCAGAGATGTACCAGATACTCACACTTCCCTTCTTTCTTTCTGTCTGTCCCTATATAGACACAAACACAGTTGTATGCAGCGATCATACTGTACAGGGTATGAACAGAAACTCACACGTAGTACAAAAAAGTCATAGATCAGCCCTGCCAGCTGTGCGCTCTTTACTTTTTTACTGTATGTGCCACAGAAGAAAGTCAAACATTTAAATCATTTGTTTTTTTTCTGACTCTCTCGTCTTTCCTCGATTGAACTAAACGCCTCAGTCGACTGAGACGTGATGCACGGCGTCAGATAAAATGTGCCTGAACACACACTCCCTAACTTTCAGTGTTTCCGTTGGTTAGATCTCCTTTACAGCACTGCTTCAGAGATTCCTGTATGACAGCTCAACAGTTGTAAAGTCAAAGCATTTGTGAGAAAACATATGTGTATATGTGTGTGTGTGTGTGTGTGTGTGTGTGTGTGTGTGTGTGTGTGTGTGTGTGTGTGTGTGTGTGTGCAGGTGTGTGACCTATGTGGTGTAATGATGCGCTGATCTCTTGAGCTTGGCCCTGTTCCTGAAGTCTTTATCTCCAGGAGTGTTGAAACTGTCTGATGGCAAGTTCTTCTTAGGAAACTCTTACACATCCTATTTCAGTTTCCTCTCACATTTTATTTTTGACTGCGCTCTGCTAATCTTTGCCGTTATCTGGATACGTGGAAAGCCACTGTCAAGGGTGGTCAAATTTGAGAAGTCATGCTTGTGTTATTGTTGGGGCTTTTTTTCTTGTTGTTGTTACTTAGTAAAAAAATAATTTGTCATGATGAAAATAAATATATAANTTATTGTTGGGGCTTTTTTTCTTGTTGTTGTTACTTAGTAAAAAATAATTTGTCATGATGAAAATAAAATATATAAAGCTGGTATATTCCTGATCCTGGGTTGCCCTCTTTTTTTCTTTCTTTGTTTTTTTGCACATTTCATAACTGTCTGAATTTTTTTTTTCAAACATATTTTATTCATTATGTCTATGTGATTGTTAAACACATCCTAAATGAGTGACTGTTGAACACTGTGCCTAATATCCTAGACATATTCTAAACAGAATTACATGCACTAACAACAATAAGCACATTAACACCTATATAATTCATCCAAAGAAAACTGCATGGTACATCCCGTTCATCTCGCTGTCATGTAAAACCAATTAGCCTTTAATGTCCCATAATGATTCCACCTCAAAACATTTCCTGTTTTCTGACATACCACCCGTGTTAGGAGACGTGAGATAAATATACACGGCAGATGTGAATTCCCTCACACTCTTCATCCTTGTTTTCAGCTTTGCTATTCCTTGGCTTGATGTTCACAAACTCAAATCAAGGCCACATTAGCTATTCCTTAAGATTCGGCTTATTAATGACATGCCATGGATCAAAGGGGATTTTTTTTAACCTTTTCTGCCAATGACCTAAATGTGCCTCTTTGCAGCTTTAAATTAATTTTTCCAAGGGATTTGGAACGGCAAATATCTCCCAATGGATGTGTATGGGATTAAGTTTTCTGCTTTTATATATATGCATGTTTTTTTGATACTGACATTACTTTGATTTAACCATTTTACTCTGAATTGGCCGCTTTAAAAAGTGAATTAGGTTCCTACTGCTTCATGGGAAACACTCATCTTAACACAGCAGTCGCACACTTATGTTACTTTACTCTTAATTTAGTGTAAGGATCAGTTGATGTTTCTGCCTGGATGTGGGTGTGCGTTATTGGAGAGACGTCGCCTCGTACCTTTGTCCCCTCTGTTGTTCTGCTGGTGGGCGGAGCTGGCTGACAGGTCCTCCGGGACGGCCATGGGCTCTTCTGCCTCCTCGGATGCTTCATTGGCAGGGGGGCTTTCCCTGCCTGGGGAGACACACACCAGCAAGCACCCATCATTCACCGTGTAAACCCCTTGACGTGTTCTCATTCAGGAGAAGCAAAATTAGGTGNATGTACTTTTTACACTCTACAGTTCAATCATGCGGCGGGTAGTTTTTTACCTGGCATCTGGGCCATTTCCTGGGCCTCCTCTGTCTCCATGCGGTGCAAGTACTCTAATGGGAGAGAGAGATGAAGATGTAGAAGTGTATAAGTTTAATCAAGTGCATGCTGAGGAAACAACATTATAAAAAGCTAGAGTGGAATAAAGGGCGTACTCCCCTCTGTGCGACTCTGTCACCTCAGTAAGATCACTCTTGTCACAGTGGCAGACAAACCACTGTCCCTCACATTACATTACAAAGAATTACAGACATTTTCATTACAAGTCTGACAGAGAGACTGAACTTTGGAGAGCGGCTTGGTTGCTAGTGCGGGGTTGTGGGGAACGGGCTTTCAGACCACATTTGTTATTTATTGTTAATTTCCTGCCACGTAATCATCCAAAAATGCAAACTGACTGGCGCAAAATTAAGCAGAAAATTAACTGGCCCCAGGTCACCAAGGATGCGGGTGTTTGCCGTGCCCAGCTGATCGGCGCTCGTGTTCTCTCTAATTTACTGAGCATGCATCGCTGAGCCCGCGGCCCTGAGCACAGACGCATGCAAGCCACAATCAGAAACAAAATGATGGGAGGAAAGAGAAGGGGAGGAGAAGAATGAGAAGAAAAGAAAGAGAGAGAGGGCCACTAAAGCGAGATAGATATAGAGGTGTAGAGATGTAGATAGCAATGGAGGGCGAGAAGTCAGAAGAGCAAATGCAACAGGAAGGTGGAGAGAAAAGAGATTGCGGAAAGAAATGAGACAGAAAAGCAGGCCGAAGGACAGACAAGTTTTCTTTATTTAATAATTTTTTCTTTTTTTTTTTTTTTTTTTTTAGCAAGACGAGGCAGCCGAGTCCAGAAGCGATCCTCCGGCCAGGGCTGAATATCTGAGGAGTCACCAGTGCTTGTGGCCCCATTAATAATGGATGGCCCTCAAGCCTGTAGCAGATGGGCCCGACAGCCTCAGCCCCAGCTCCGCCACTTCAAGAAGCCCTTGGTGGGGCTGCTGCCCAGTCCAAGCAGCCACACAGGGAGAAGTGAAGCTCCCGAAAATAGCGAAACAAACCCAAGGGAAAAGGGGAACCTAGGCCTTCCTGTTTTACTGACAGATGGCTCCACACATTTGGAACAAATAGTGGGAAGCGACCGGGCCTCTCTGTCGCAACTCGCAATATTCTGCGGAGTCAAGTCAGGAGC
>JANJYP010000747.1:0-12621 GCA_024605115.1 Rastrelliger brachysoma | reverse complement strand
CCAAAGGGGAGCCAAAATGGGAAAAGACTGAGCAACATATGCTGTGACAATTACTCACATTACAGGCTGTGAACCTTCTGTGTCACATCTCTCAACTTACTATACATCAGTGCATGCAAACCATGCAATCACTTAGCAATATTTCTCATGCTGCGGGAGAAAATCACCCATGAGTGCTCCTAATGGAGTCTTCAAATTCATGTAATCTCACATGAAAACTCACTGGGGATGACAGTAAGGTTTAATGTACATGATACAGTGTTAGTGTCAGAATGGTCGTGTGTGTATATGTGTTAAAGATGTTAAAGTGTTTCATGCATTTATGAGCATGTGTGCGATTTCTGTGTGCATTGCTCATTTTCTAAATCCAGATCATTTGAGCCTGTGACGGAGCTGAAATTCATATTTTTTAGTCTTTTTAGTGAAAATGAATTTTCTCTGTATATGCTTAAGAGTACCAAGCAGATATTGATTTGTGACACTTTTTTAATGTTTACTCATTAAAAAAGCTTGGATATCTTCTCTTTCAGATGCAGAACAAGTCACGGCAGTCTCATTAAATTAGCCATCAGCAAGTCATTAATACTGCAGAATCACTTCATCTGAAAACCGTGAGGCCAGAAGGCTCTTTTATTTAATACCCAATGAGGATTGCAATCTGACCACCAGCGCCTACCTTCCTTTAGACCGGGAAAATAAAATACCTATTAACCTTTTATATTGCTCAGTGAATATGTAAGAATTGGAGTCCCTGAAATCATTAATGAGTCGCACTCAAGTGGCAGATCTAAGACCCTGCAGTTATCCGTGTGCACAAAAACTGACTTCATCAGGTTTCCTCATCTGCATACAATCAAACTGTGCAGCGAGCCATTAAGGAGAATGAAGACAAGGTGGAAGACTTATGAAGGGGTTTAATTTGTCTTTACCAACAAAGGCAGGAAATGAATCAGTCAGTCTCAAGCAGTCAGTGAGCCGCCTGTTGGTGGTAAAAGCTTCACTCTCTGCTTTGGTTGATGGCAATGTCAGGCAGGTTCAGGCCTGATCTCTTTGGGGAAACCTCAGGCTGTAGCGGTGTAGTCGGGACATAGACATGGAAACTGAAGTCTTGCGTTAAGTGTCTAAAGAAGATAGATAATTTTCTCATAAAAGAAAAACAGACTCATTATTTTTGCTGAGAAACAGCTGGTGTGCTGCCAATTAGGGGCTGAATTTACATTATTAGTGAAATTTGCTGCTGGCAGTGATGTTTTTTTTCTTCTTTTTTCATGTGTGTGTGTGTGTGTGTGTGTGTGTGTGCATGAGTTCAGAAAGATACTTGGCTTTTATCAGACAAGCTTCCTTGTCCGCTCCGTAATGGAGAAGGATATTACTTTGGCAAAAGTTTGGACTTGCAAAATACTGTGCATGCAGAAATTTAAAAAAAAAAAAAAAAAAACAAGCTAGTGTATGAAAGCTGGCAAATCAACATGGCAGATGGAGAGAAAAATGTGGAATATGACTGAGCTCTTCAAAGGCTCAGGTCTGTGTTATATCCAGTTTTTTAAATCAATAAATCATGAAAGTTTTTTGCACAGATGGCATTTTCATTCCATTCAAAATAGATGATAAATTGCAATGAATACTTAAAGTGAACGCTGACACCCGAAGGTTTGATATCATCAAATATATGTCGAGTGATCAGGACTGAACTCGGACTAAACCTTGAAAGTTTAGTTTGTTAATAATAACATGGTAGGCAGCGACGGACTCACGGGCTCAATGAAAAATGAGACCTTGTGACCTTTTAACAACATGGATCTTCATATTGCTGATTTAAAATTCAGAGGACATTTTCACTCTGCGGGGGAGGTCATGAAGGTGAGATTGGTACTGAATATGAAGACATTTGAAATGATAATTTTATCAGCTAAAAAAATATTTTTGTCATTTAAATGCATCATTGTGATAAACTTTGCTCGATTAACATTCACCCTGCGGTACACTGTGATAAGCATATTTTGCAACATGTTTCATGTGCCAAATGAGCTTTTCACTGTGCTGGTTTCTTATCAGATATTCATTTGGAAAACATGGCTCTGACAAACATTTGGTGGAATCCTTTTGTCAGTTATCAGCCTTCTTTGGAAAACTGAGAGCAAAAGGTTATTAAAGAGAATAAAATTAGCTCCTGTATCAGTTCTAATTTTGGTGTCAATTACATTGTACACTTATTATATGTGATCAATACATTTATTTGGCTTAGGAAGATCATTTTTAGAGTAAATATAAAGCCAATTAGCTTAACTTAGCACAAATCCAAACAAAAATGATAAAACAAAACTGGTAGAATTTGCCTACCAGCACCTTTAAAACAAATTAATATGCTATGTTGTTTGTTTAATCCATACAAAAAAAAAACAAGTTTAAAAATGATAAGCTTGTACAGTGTCATCTTCTTCTTTGCATGTTAATATTAAATCTGTGAGTACATTTAAAAGCTTCATTTTGTTACTATTGTTATTACAAATATTGAATAAATATCAACATCAAACCTAAAATTGCCCCTGATCAAGGTTGAAATGTTTTTGATAAGTTGTTCCTTCTGCAACAGAAAACACCAAGCATAGTTTAATATGAAGCAGGAACAGCCGTTTTTGCAGGTATTTGATTGTGATATGAACCTTTGCAGTGAATTTAATTTTGACCTGAAAATAATATCCCTATTCTCAACAACATGCTGCTGTGAGATTAGAGGCTGCCTCTGGCTTTTCTAAGCAAGAGAATTTAATTAAAAACACTTATGTGCAGCTTTTTTCTCCACTGATGATTATATTCAGTGGCAGTCAAAGGAGCTAAGCTGCTTTAGTAACCACACTAGACCATATTAGAAATATTCAATAATGAATACATGTGTAAATGCTCTTCGGATATTGACAAGACAGAAGAGCAAAGCTGAAACACAGTTTAAAATGAAATCAGAAAGGAAATGAAATCCTTGTATCTCANACAGAAGAGCAAAGCTGAAACACAGTTTAAAATGAAATCAGAGAGGAAATGAAATCCTTGTATCTCGGCTAAGATTACATAACATTCAATAATAATTCTTTTCTTGAGATTTTAAAGCAGTGTTGATTTTATATATTTCATTTTTTGAAAATGCTAAAAAAAAAAAAAATCCATGCTGTAGTTGTAAATATCTCTTCTATCTTCTGTAAATGGTGCACTTTTTGAATATAAGTGCACTTTTTTTTTACTTTGTTCCTTATTGTTGTATTTTTGAAGCTGCAAAAAAAACCCCTGCAAATTCAACCACAAGTATAGGTGTGACATAAAAGCTTTTGATTTGTGGTATCATAATGCCGTTTCTTATGTGTCTTCACAGATGGTGCCACAGAGCTTGAATATTTATGCACAGTCAGTATCCATCAACTCAGGCCAGAATTTCAGAGAGGAGATCAGTTCAGGCTGGGTTTTCCCAAATGCAGCATTCCCACGTGTTATTTCTCACTGTTAACTGAACAAAGACCAGAAAAGTCAGTCTACATGTACCAGAGGAGTTTCAGGAAAAAGAAAGAAAGAGTGAGGACAGATTCAGATTTGTATCAAATTTAACAGTATCACCTTTTGTTGCCATTGCACAGTATTGAACATATAACAGAGGTCAGATACAGTGACTTGTCAATTGAAAAAACCTGGAGGCTCCCTCATTCCGAAATGGTTTCTGTATAGCTGTGACCCAGCTGGTTGCTTGTATGTGCTGTTCTTTGGCAGAAAATGAGGTCACAAGCAAGCAGGTAGAGGTAGACAGCACACAAAACTTTCTCCCACAAGCCTTCATGACAGAGTAGTAAAATATTTTTTGGATGCTTACTTGGATATTTGTGAGTTAAGATAGAAAATTCACTAAAAAATGAAATGGAAAAGTTTCAAAAATGCATTGTGCATATTCAAAACTTTTTGCGTGAATATAGAACGAAGACGCCAGTTAGGTACAACCTGTAAATGGTAAATTAGTTGTCTGCATATTCTTTGGATTTAAACCACAGAGCGTAATCATCTGTTCAGATGAGATTTCAGTGTGCTTGGATATTCTGCCAACAGCTGTAACCTAAATTAATAAGGGAACAATATTCATGAAAAATATGGAATTAAATGATTTGATGGTGTCAAACCAGTGACTGTGCCTGTCATCATGTTTGGCACAAATTAAGTTTTGAAAGCATTAACTATCTAATGTTCTGTATTTTTCTTGGAATAAACATCAACTCTGAAACAGATTTCTGAATAATCCATAGAAGAAATATCATTTATGTGCCAGACACTGCTTCTCATCATCAAATTCATTTGTGCAGGTCTGTTTAATATTTGAGGTCTGGCACCTTTGACACAGCCTGCTCATCTTAAGGAACACAGGAGAAATAGTAATATTTTGTATATTCATTTCCTTCTTCTTTTTTGCAATGATGGATCACCTCTCTGCAGCACTGTAAGCGTGCAAGTTGTTTTTATTAGTTTTTGGTACACAGTGGGAGTGACTGGTATCTGTAAACACAGACGGAGACCATGGAAGTCGATTGTGTCTTTTCCACTAGTGTGAAACAATGCTGGTAATAAGCAAAAGATAAAATTCCACAGAGTTCATCCACTGTACAGTGTGAGGATTATTTGAATCCATTCATCAGGATATGGGTGATATATGAATAAAGTTACATCCAGTTCATAGGTGATTTTTATGCTATGTATCTCACTTGCAGTAGTGATATTTAGTTAATATAACCAGCTGATTGATAATTATGAAATCAGACAGCAAACCATTTAAACCACTTCATTTGATACAACTGACATGGAATATGGTATACATAATATATATTGTTTCAGTGTTGAACACAGAAATGGCCAAAAAATATTTCTGAATATAAATAATTTTGTACCTAAAAGATACACAGTAACCCTGAAGACTCAAACCCTTTAGATGTCTAGTTTTGATCTAAAAAATCCAGATGACTTTAAGACATTTAATTGCCTACGAAGATGGTTTATTTAAATGCTTCTGCCAAAAAGAACATCACTTTAAATCATTAATAAACAACATGAACTGAAAAATGCACCCATATGCCAAAAAGTGCTCTCTTTGCTGTGTTTTCAAGGTTTCCATGTGAAATTACAGATAAATAATAGAAATGGCAATGACCTGCCATGATACTGAGGAATACGTCCACACTAATATAAATCTAACTGCACTAATCCAAATAAATACACACATCCTTCTCACCACTTTCAATCAAAAATAATTGCATGTACTCAATTCAAGAGACTAGTGTTAAAATGTGATTGTGAATTTCTGTGTTTCAGCCCACACAGTATGAACACAATAGACACACACAGTATGTAACCACATTCAATGTTCTTTGCACAGACATACATTTAGATGTATTGTTTTTAGCCGATTTTGGATACATGCAGCAAATTAACAAAGCCCACATATGTGGGATGAATTTTTCCTCAGCAATACAATGTTTCTTTGGTCTCTCATGATGGAATGTGTATCTTTGACAGCTTGATGTGCCTCCAGTAATTCCCTTAAATTGTCCTTTTGGAATAAAGCCCAAGACTGAAGCCCAGTAATGCCTGAACTACATTAAAACTGGGCTTTAACCCTTTGGCACTGATTCAGGTTATGCAATAGCTAATCATTCTGAGTGCTTAAGAGTTTATTAGGATGCTTCCATACTTAAAGAAACATGACAGGACCACACTAAAGTGCACAGCTGGTGCACCAGGTTGTAATGGATATACAGTTGGTGTCTCTGTACACGTGAACCCTGAATATGAAATCTTGTTAAACTAAATAGTACTTCTGTAGATTGAATCCCTATTATAGGTGGCATACACTAATATAATTAGCATATTTATTGACACTGACAGTAGCTGCTAGTCAAACATTTGTAAACACTTTTTCATTCAAGAAATAGAGAAGGAGTGTCCAAACTTTTGACTGGTGCTGTATATTCAGATAAGTCAGACAATGTTTGGAGAAAACTTAGAGGTGACAGCACTTTGGTCAATTGACATTTCATACTGAAAATGCGGGTGAATTTAATGACTCTGGATTTGATGGCAAAAGTTTAAAGACAGGTGAAAATTACTTTCATTTAGAGCATGCCAAGATACTGTCACGCTGTGAGGGCCAGCGGCAGCATGCAGGGAGACATGCTGTAAGTCCTATCATTCCTGTTGGTGGCAGAAAGTCAATTAAAGTGAGAGAAACTACGGTATTGGGCTGCAATAGCTACCTTTGAGGGAATTTCACTTTTGTAACTGCATATGCTCACAGTTTAAATTTCACACAGTGAAACACTAAAACTATTCTCCTGACTCACACCATTTAACACCTGCACCCATTTGACAAAAGACAATCGCCTTACAATCAAAGGAATATAATAAGAATAGTACACAGACTGACATTTAATTATCTTTATTTGTATGCTCATGCTGCTCCAAGTGCTTTACTACAAATGAAATTACATGCACCAAATGCTTCATATCAAAAAAGACATTAAATGAGCATAAAATCATGTGAATGTACATAAGAAGGAAAATAAAAGCCCACTTGATAATAGTGAATGAAATATGAGATAAAATAAAGTGCATAACACAGCATACAGTAGCAGATCCTTCCTTTTCCCAACAGACACAGACTCACCATCAGGCTTCATTAACTGAAATAAGCTTCTTTCAGCTTACCTCACAACATCTTCCCACGGGTTTTAACGTCACTGTGGGACTCTATGTTGGGGTCAACCTGAAGCTGCTCTGAAAAAAAGAAAACCTCCCCCCCTAATGACACAGTGGGGGCTAAAAACACACCACAGTCTTTTTTTTCTCAGCACACATTTAACTTAATAATAAGAGTACAGATAAACAATAAAGCAACATATTACCACTGATTTATGAACTCACTTACATTTTCTGTATACCATACTCGTGAGAATTTGCATTTCACAAAATACAAACTGTTGAATCTAGTTAGAAGAGGAGACTGAGTCCAGACATCTGGTGGGTGTATTCTCAGGTATTGGCCTTTACAGATAATATTTGCAAGCACACAGAGTTTTGAGGCAGAGAGGGCAAACAATTTGTGAACTGAGTTGGATCACATCTTGGTTTGAAAGTTGTTTGGATGGGATTTCTTTTTTGTACACATCCTGTATGTGCTGTATATCAGCCAGTATGCTAAACCCACTGGGTTGCCGGTTTGAGGAAAACAAGGGAAGCTGAACTGTTTGTGCGGTGAATTCATGCTGTGTGTGTGTGCGTATGTGTGTGTGTCCTTGCTCTTGCTTGCCAAAGTTAGTGTTGGGGGTTTTGCTGCTCACTCAAAGTGTCTACAGAAGCCAGAAAGTAATACAATTACATATTAACTTCTGCAATAATAAGGTACTTGAGTTTATAAACTACATATAATGATCATCTTATTTTTGGTAGATTGTGCATCTTTTTTTTTTGTTACCATTTTTATGTTCCTCTTTTCTGATTTGGCAGCTCTCAGTCTTGAAAACCGCACGGGTATATTTTAATAGAAGTGCTTCCCAGGTTGCAGCCTTTGACAAGAGCTTTGAATTCAAATGTCAGCTTTCACTCAGAGAGAAACAAAGATTTCTGCAAGCGCTAAATTATGTAGCAAAGTTAAATTTTGCAGGTGTTTCCACATGGTGTTCAACAGAACACAGGATTGCTTTCTGTAATTGCTACTAGAATTATTATATTTATTCATTATTTTACTAAATGTTCAGTGAACTAAATTAAAATTAGTGGCAACATTTTCCCTTTTTTATTCTAAAGAAAATGAGCTGATGAATGCCTTTATGGAAGATATTGTGAGGAAATGTAGTTATATAATGTAGTCTTGCATTTTCACTGCANAAAATGAGCTGATGAATGCCTTTATGGAAGATATTGTGAGGAAATGCAGTTATATAATGTAGTCTCTAGCAAATACTTGCATTTTCACTGACACTTGAGGCCATTTTATGTGTTCATGTGTTCAATTTATGTGTGGGAGTTTGGATGACAGTTATGTTATGATGTTATGAATGTTCTTTTGCAGCTACATTTGCATGAATGTTCCTGTAATGTTTTATTCTATTAAAACCTTGTTGAAAAAATAATTTAAACAATATTTCACTATGTGTGACTGTGTCTTACTTTCTATAGCAGAGCAACATTGATTTCGACTCATTTTCACAGTTTTATTGCTGTGAGCACTGTTCTGATTTCTCTTGAGACATTATATTTGAGATCAAATACTGCATGGAGAAATGTGACTTGAGCTTGGAGGTCGGATGGATGACAACTGCACAGACTTTGCCCACGCAAGTCTGATATCTTGAAACATAAAGAGTACTTTCAAGTCCAACACCATAGCAACACTTCTGCTTCTGCTTACCTGCTCTACCCACACATGACTCAGTCCCTCTAATCCACAACAGTAATCCTTCCTGTGATGCTAATAAACATTTCGTCAAAGAGCTGATAATATTGTGGAAAAAAGGAAGTATTTGAAATAGTGGTTGATTCATTTTATTATTTTACTGAACTGACACTGACATCTATTGATATGGCATGCTTTGACATCCTCTTGTGATAATTAATTAACCTATAGACCCAAGAAACATTTGAAATCAGACCAAATTTGGATGATGAGAACGTCTTTTTTCAATGGGAACACAGTGATAAGAGGTATAAAAGGTGTAAAAGGAAATTTCATCATATTGGCTAAACATTTTATTCATGCGTGACTTGAAATCAGCTCATTGCCCACAGATTCCATCAGCTTGCAGATAGCAAAGATTAATATTGCTTGCAAAATAAATAAATGAAATCGGAATGATAATAATTACAATAAGCCTGCCTGTTGATCTCCCTCATGGCTGTGCTAACTCCTGTGGTTTCAGACATGGATTATTCATAACTGCGGTTCCATCATTAGAAATCTCTAATTAATTGTTGAAGAGCTCTAGGGCCTGAACTCACTTTCAGCTAGAGCAAAGTTAACATTTTTCTACAGCTTTCCTGGGGACGAAGTGTTGTAAAAATGAGCTGCAGAAGTTGGTGGCATTTGCCTTCGGTGGTTCTACAGCTTTTTTGAAGGGGGTATTCAGAGGAAACTTTTAGATAATACTCCCAGCAAAAAAAATAATAATAATAATGTTGAACAGTGAGTTTTTATGATGGGAATTGTTAGACCTCTTCCCAAAAAGACCAATGATGGGGACTTGATTTACATTCCCACTTTATTATTAATTAGTCCTAAAATATCTGCACATGACAACAGCTGCATNTTTTTATGATGGGAATTGTTAGACCTCTTCCCAAAAAGACCACTGATGGGGATTTGATTTACATTCCCACTTTATTATTAATTAGTCCTGAAAATATCTGCACATGACAACAGCTGCACGGTGCATAAAGTGTGCTTAAGGTAGGCAATTAAAGTCTGTTAAACTCGGGGAAAGATTGTCATCAAAAGTTTTTTGGAAATTACATTAATTAAGAATTACTTGAAAACCCCAGGCTCTTGTCTTAAAATTAGAGGTTATATACATAAATTCGCCACCAAAGTCTTATTCCACACCCTTAGTTTCCCTCACAGGAAAAAAAGGACAAAAAGTTGAATGATTTTTCCACAATACAGATCAGATGATTTTATCAGTTTTGTTTAATGAGTCCAACCACCTAAAATAAGCCCTTTTTTTTAAACTTTTTTGCGCAGCACAGATGTTGCAGTAACCTGTCAAAATGTCATCTTTGTTGTTGCGCTTTTATGTTTTTGGCTCATTGCACTAGCTACTGTAACTTCACAGATCCAAATGACAGCAACAGATAAACTGAACATATCATACAATATGACAGCAGTAAACTGTGATGTTCTGTCATGTAATTTTTTTTTTTTTACAAAAAAGGACTGAAAGCCAGTAGCTAGTGTCAGGCAACTCAAAGTTTTTGTTGAAGCAAATACAACGAGTCAGTACCTCTGAACAAATCAAGATTAACCTGTCTGTTCCTCAAATGATTGAATGGATAACATCATTTGTACCTAAAAATGAAGTTTCATCAAAAATGTATTATCGTAATATCAAATACTAATCTCGTGTTGGCTTTAAAAACTGCTATAAAAGTTCAATTTTAATGTATGTAATTTAAACGCACACCAGCACTTAGGTACAAGTTACTTTAAAGCAGCCATGTGTATAATTTAGTGGCACTTAGTCAAATAAAATACTCACATGTATGTTTTAATTAGTGTATAATCACCTAAAACTAAGAACTATTGTGTTTTTGTTACTTTATAATAAGCCCTTTATATTTATATAAGGAGTAGGTCCTCTTCTACAGAGCATGCCATGCTGCATTGAAATGTTACTACAGCAACCCAGAGCAGACAAACCAAATGCTACATGTGCCAATTTTGATTGTAGGCTGTATGTCTGATGGGCATGAGTCAAATGTTAGTGCCAAGAGAAAACAATGTTTGTCACTGCCTGACAGACTTTGGCAAATTTTTGGAATTTAGTTAAGAAAAAGGTAAGATGCTGCCTTCAGCATGATTCATGCCCATGCAGACATACGGTACAGCCTACAAATGAAATCTGAGTGTGTATCACTTTAAAAGAAAGTTTTCTACAAATTCTGTGGTCACTGTAGGTACAACAAGATTCTTAAAAAAGGAAGGTGAAGATGCCTCTAAATCAGGGACAGNAAGATTCTTAAAAAAGGAAGGTGAAGATGCCTCTAAATCAGGAACACTAAAACTTTCATGCACTCTGTGTATGTACACATTTAGGAAACATGCAGTTTGCATAAATATGGATAAAAAATGCTGCCTCAATTTGCTACTTGCATCTAGGTTGACAATACTGAAGTTGAGGCTTTACAGACACAAATTGTTGAGCTGTTTTTTATATGAAACTGAGCAGAATAATAGAGACCACTTTTTGGTTTTGTGGAGGCTTTATGTTTGCGATTATGTTTGCGGTTGTACCTGAAACCAGTATAATAAATGATATAACATTAACAAGATCTCAGTTTCCTAAAAACCAAGGAGGTCATCGTAGACTTTCGTAAGAAGAGAGTGGACCATGTCCCCCTCCACATTAATGGGGATTGTGTGGAGAGGGTGACATCCTTCTCATTCTTGGGGGTCCACCTCTCAGAGGAACTTACCTGGTCTATAAACACCAAGGCAATGATGAAGAAGGCTCAGCAGCGACTACATTTCCTGAGAATTCTCAGGAAAAACAACCTAGAGCAGAAGCTGCTGGTGACCTTCTATCGCTCCTCAGTTGAGAGTGTGCTCACATACTGTATTACATCATGGTGTGCTGGGAGCTCAGCCACCGACAGGAAGGCACTGCATAGGGTTATAAACACAGCACAGAGGATTATCAGCTGCCCTCTACCCTCCCTGGAAGAGATCTCCAGCTCTCGATGCCTCAGAAGGTCCAGGTCTATCCTCAAAGACTTCTCCCATCCAGCACGTCATTTGTTTGACCTGATGCCTTCGGGCCGGCGCTACGGGTCTTTGAAAACCCATACCTCCAGGTTCACCAACAGTTTCTTCCCCTGGGCCATAAGAACTCTAAACAATCAATAATCCTGTAAATACCATTACTATTACATTACATTTATAACAAGTTACTTTTTTAAATTCTATTTATTTTTATTGTTATTTTAATTTTAATTTATTTTTTTCTTAATGCAATTTTTTCTTAATTCTTCTTCTTCTTCTTCTTCTTCTTCTTCTTCTTCTTCTTCTTCTTCTTCTTCTTCTTCTTCTTCTTCTTCTTCTTCTTCTTCTTCTTCTTCTTCTTCTTCTTCTTCTTCTTCTTCTTCTTCTTCTTCTTCTTCTTCTTTCATCACTTTCTGTTGTGTGGTATCCACATGGCTCCTTTTCTCCCCTAACCTCATGGCCTGAGGGCTATTGATTAAAATTATAGCAAGCACCCATTACCGCCTAAAGTGGATTCTTAACCCATTCTCTTTAAGTTTATTTCATATACTGTGGCACTCTTCATTTGAATAATTTAATAACAAAAAATGCCTTTCAGTGAAAAGTAAATTAAAATGTGAGTAGGATACTGCCAAGGGGCAGATAAGAACAGGCGAAGTCAAACATAATGTTCCTGTTCAGTGAGCACATTAAACTGATTTTTTGCTCTGTGTGCCTGACGAGCTCTGGACACTGGGTACACTCGAAGAAACACAGCATTGAACATTTGAGGTTTTTCTGGGAGTCTTTTCAAAACCAATTGTAAACCAAAGCAAACACCGCAGAGACCCGCAGAGATACACACCTCCCTAACCTCATCAGCCACTACCCTCTCTCTCTTTACACCTCCATTCAAGGCTACACACACACACACACACACACACACACAAACAAACACAGAGTGCTCCATTGATGCTCTGATGCCTTTGTGAATGATGACAGGCAGTGTGCTCCCACTCTGAATTGCTCCTGCCATGTTGTTAATTTAGTGGAGCTAAAGGAGAATTAAAAATAAGGCTGGTGGGAAGCTTGATTTGCTGAGTAACACAAAACCACAGTATCCTAAAGCAGACCTTGAATGTAGGTTAGTG
>JANJYP010000727.1:0-34964 GCA_024605115.1 Rastrelliger brachysoma | reverse complement strand
GTCTCTTATTGATGACCTGATGCACTGGAAGACCATGTATGTTGCTGGACGCCTTCACAAACCAGTTAGTATTATGATCTGACTGACTGTGCTGAATAAGTACATAATAATTGTACAATTATTTAACAGACAAATTACATTTAGGCATACGTTTTTGACCAATTTATTTGAAATATAATGAAATAGCTTTTCATTTACACACACACACACACACACACCTGTGCTCATGTGTGTGTATGTATATATGTGTGCTCCCATGCAGGTGAGAATGCTCGTGCAGAATGAGAACGCAAAACTACGCGGTGCTCTAGTGGCCAACCTGAAGAGTGCTGTGACAGCCTCCTTCCTCATGCTGCCAGAGAGCTTCAGTGAGGAAGACCTTTTCCTGCAGATAGCTGGTCTTTCTTATGCTGGTAATTCAAATGCACAACTACATAAAACTTCTCTTAATAACACAAACATTCTCCCCAAATTAGTGCACACACAATCCTCAGTGTTTTTATTCAGCGACAGCAGAGTGAATGATTTCCTTTATTTATTTAGCCTCAAAAACCTTATAGTTTACAGGTAGTAGAGATGCATGTAAAGTACGTTCAAACATGCTGAACTATTAGTATTTCATTTCTTAACTGGGTTATGTTCTAATCAGCTAGTGTATGAATAGTTTTTGTTCAATTCTGAAATGATCAATCCATTAATTTGGCAGAGAATAATTTGTCATTAGTTTTGACAGCTGAGTCATTGTTTAAAATTGTTTTTTAGAAAAAGTGTAATTATTTGCTTGTTCTAACATCTCATATTAGAGGATTTACTGCTCTCGTTGATTATCTATGCATTTTGGAGTCTTGGGCTTTGAGCTCTAATCTAAATGATTAAGTGATCAATCAAAAAGAATAATCATTCATGAAAGAATATTTTTCATGGCTGGATTGAACCTGCTTGATTTGTTCAGATGTGATAAAGAGAAGTAGAAGTGGCTAGAATAATGCTGCGGTGCATTGTTGTTGCCTTGTTTTTAACTGCTTGACTCTGTGTTGATATCTATTAATGGAAAAACATTTCATCTGTGCCTCCCAAGGTGATTTTAGGATGGTGATTGGAGAGGATAAATCCAAGGTGGCCAATATCGTCAAAGACAACATTCAGCACTTCCGGATTCTGTACAGTAACATCCTTAGGGATTGTCCCCAAGTGGTCTACAAACCTCAACAAGGAAAATTAGAGGTAAAGCACAGTGCACACACAAAATCACACTAGGTAGCTTAACTTTTTGTGCTTCATTTACAGTTTTGCATTCACTATATATGGTCCAAAGTGGAGTAAATCGTCAAAAATCCATAAAGCGTGTCAGCATGTAAATATTAGGGCGGTCAAAAGATTAATTTTTTTGATCGTGATTAATCTCAGAAATGCCATAGTTAATCGCGATTAATCTCGTTTTGAATTGCATGTTTAAAGTTGTGTTATTTTACATTTCTTGGCAGGTTTAAACCCATAATGTAAAGCATTTCTGACCAGCTCTTTTCTTATATTCATCCATTCATTGGTCGATTAGATGTTGTATTAATTTGTGCAGGAATGAGTATGGCTGCTGCTGTATGTGTTCTGTTCATTTATGAATGCCTCCTTGTTAATTTATTGATCAGTAACATGCTACACATCGGTTCATAGCGGTTGTTAATGCAGCGTCTATTAGAGCTAGAGAGAGAGGGAGCACGCATAACCCGTACAGTGTGAGAGAGAGAGAGAGAGAGAGAGAGAGAGAGAGAGAGAGAAAGAGAGAGCCCAACTAACACATCCTTACTTTCATCTGCAGGTCTATTTTTGGCTTGTCAACTGAACCACTGAGAAGTTTTTTTACGTTAATTAAGCCACTCATAAGTCCAGTAACACTCATCCCCGCAGTTCATTTAGGCTACCGCAGGCAGTTAGCATAGCACTGCTATTGGAGCTGGCTACGGGTCAATAGAAGGAACAAAAGGTATAATGCCTTTTCCTTTTCCAAATAAGGCCTTTGGACCTTAATAGTGCAGGTTTCCTCTTGATTTTTGTCATTCATCTTTCACCATCAGTCCCTGCCATCCTTATCGACTCACACCTCTTACCTAATATAATTTGTTCAGTAGGTTCTGGGGAGAGAGCAGCTATGCACTGTTTCACTTATATGTGACATTTGTTTATTTGTTTGACACCTTTTGCAATGAACAGTACTTTGGGAGATTCTGTGCTGTGAGCTCTGTATTAGGAATACACTTAGAATACACTTGTATGTCATTAGACAGTGTGAGAGAAGTCCAACAGGCATGATCCAGCTCCAAAATGATACAGTTGATTTAGTCCTTTCCAGCTTTACTGGTCTTCGTTACAGTCCGGTGTAATATTTTAGTCATTTTCATCATGGGAGACTGTTGGTGTTTCAAGTCAGAATAGTTCTACCCACTCTAATCTCAAGCACATAATTTCCTTCTGAGTATGTCTGATATGCTGTCACACTTGATATTTGCAGTGCTACTTACTTGAGATTCAATTTATTTGTATTGCAATTACCACAGAACACAAACTTTGGTTAAATGTTTAACACGACTGAATAGCTCCCACGACAATGTCAGTAAAAGAAAAAAAAGGTCCTGTATATTATTTTACTTGCTAGTGTGGTCTAAAGCTCTGTTACAGTATGGGTGTGAACTCAAAATGGGTTATTAACTTTCATGACATGAGATGAATATCAGTCTGTTTTTATTACTTAAGGTCTTAGGGCAGAACTACATTGACATCTACATTGGATTGATTTTTTTTTTTTTACTTTTTTTTCTGGCATAAACACCTTTTATTTGAAAGCACATAGACAGGAAATCAGGGAGAGAGAGAGAGAGGTGGAGTGATATGCAGCAATGGACCTCCTGACGAGATTCGAACCAGGGGTCGGCTGCGCTCTACACACCGTGGATTGATTTTTGTTTGTGTTCCTGCAGGTAGACAAAAGCCCAGAAGGCCAGTTCATCCAGTTGATGGCACTGCCCCGGACCCTGCAGCAAAGGATCACGAAGCTGGTTGACCCTCCGGGAAAAAATCGAGATGTGGAGGAGATCCTACTGCAGGTGGCTCAGGACCCAGACTGTGGAGCTGTTGTACAACAAGGTAAAGAATGGGTGGAGGGATGTAGAAAAAAAGTTAGAGATGGAGGGAGAAAAATGACAACCTGTTATAGAATATAATCTCTGGAATGAATGAATAAACACTTTAATACCCTTTTTTGTCCAGTCAGTGTTATTTGAAAGGACAGGTTGTGTTCCAATTTAATGTAATATGCTGGAATGCGACTGATTCAGTTATACCAAACTGATGGATGGAGATACTGCATTAGTTACTTTTACTGTACGAGTAAGCAAAAATATGTTAGTTATTATTTTACTTGAAAATAGATACACCCACTTCCCATAAGGAGCACTTGTAACATCATATTGCAGAGTGAAGAGATATTCATTACTGTATAATTACAAGCTTCAGTATGTTTTTGTTCCTCCTCAGGTATCTCTTCTATTGTGAAAACTTCCAGTATAACACAGAGTATCAAAGGCATTGCTACAGCTGGTAAGTATTCCTTTGTTTTTTTTTTTTTTTTTTTTTTACAAAATCTTAAATCATTCACAGCTTTATGTCTCAGTATGGCCCTAAGCACTGCATGGTTTTTTAGCTTTGATAAGAAAAAACGGAAAATACTGTAAAATCTCATAAGAAATGGCTGGAAAAATTGCAACTGAAAAGTGTGTCCTTTTGTACATGGTTGTTAATGGTTATGCACTGTGTGTCCCGGTTGCCAGGCATGTGGAAAACAGTGTCGTACAGCTCTAAAAAACTGATAAAGATGTGGAAGGGCTGGAGAAGGAAGCCGTCTGTGTCGCAGATGTCCTGATTCTGTCGGTTAACCAAGAATCTGTCTGTCTTTGTAACTATTACCCGGACAATCGACACCCATCCTTTGATTTTTTTCCTGAAAGAGCTGGTGCTCCAACAGTCACACGCTAACCTCTCGTTGTATCACTCCTGTGAATATGATCACTGACCAGGTATACGGATGTCTAAATGGTATGTTCCAAGTTTTATAAAAGGTTAACATTTCATGAGTCTGACTAAATTATGGCTGACATTTAAAGGTATTACAGATTGGACCTTTCTGGATGACTACAGTGACCACTGTGTTTCTGCTGAATATGCAACATTGATAGCCAGTAGATTAAAACTGCACAAAATCAGGGTGTTTAATGAAAATATTACTTGGGTGTCATAGAGAACATGCATGTGTCATACTTGTATGGTTTCTGTGTGAGTGGTGCTATGTAAATGTCAGAATGTTGACTGCTATGATGATTCTGTTGTTACATTAGTCATTAGAGGTTACATATTCTCCTCAACTTGCCAAAGATCTCAAGGTTGTCATGTTTCTGTAGAGTTTTGATGGCTTTGCTGTATTCCTATCAGTGTTCATGAGCCAAAAATAGGATTCCACTTATTTGAAAAGGTTTTTATCTTATCCCTTATCAAAATAAAAATAGTCCTAATTGTTAACATAAACTGTGGCCATCTGTTTACTATTACTACGGTTTACTACCCCTAACCATTATCATGATAATGACTGCAGCTCTTCAGTGTGAAAATGCATTGATTGGTTCCTCACAAGCACTTGATGTCTAATGTAGTGATAAGAAATGGGTTTAATAAACTTTTTCATATAATAATATCAGAAATGACTCATTTTCAGTGGTGTGATTTAAAAAAATATACATGATGTAAATCCACAAAATATGATACAAAGTGATCTATTTTTGGCAACTTGCAGCTTTTTTTCTAAGTCTCTGATTATTTTCCTGATAATTGGTATAACTAGCAGCCAATAAGCAAAGCAAATATTATTGTGATATTGCTCTATGTGGGGGACATTATTTTAAGACTATACAAAAAATAGTATGTCATGTGTCTTCTCATACAGAAGATCTTTTTATAGGAAGGATTGTGACTCATAGGAAATGCATGGGTGTGACATAAATTAACTGCTGTATTTTATTTAGGTGTGTCAGTTTTAGGGATTTGGTACTCTGCATGCTAGCTCGTTGTTTTGGTTTATTTGCACACAGCTACCAATTATGTAAGTTACATCTATGCTTTCCTCTTTTGCTGTGATGAGTCAAAACATGAAGTACGTGTTTTTAACATTACAAATTGTATAATTGTTTAAAAATAACCTGGAGCATTATAAAATATATATTCACTAAAATTCATCTACAAGAATTTTCCTCCCGTTTTTTTTAAAACTTAAAAGTATAATCACCTGTACTGCAATCCCACTTTGGAGGTACTTGTGTAGTATTTCCATTTTATACAACTTTTGTCTTTGGTCTCTCCCCACAGCTATATTTTGCAGGTTAAAAATGATCATCTTTTAAAATTCAGTGTATTGTTGCTTAAACGAGTTAACAGTACATCAAGTAGCTATAGCTACAATATAAAATGGTGCATATACGTAGTAATACATCGTGTAACACTGACAGGGTTGATTCTGTCTACATTATGAATACTTTTAGTCAGGACTAATTCCACCGTACTGTAACAATTAAAAACTCCACAATAAAGTACATTTGAAATAAGCATCAAGGACTAACAGTAAAAGTGCTCACACAGAGTGAGCCATTTGCAAGTAATAACTATATTATAATAAGTGAATTAATTGAATAATTGATGTATCAGTGTTTATGCATTATCTTATTTTACTTTTTTATTATATCTGGTAATGGTGGGGTCATTTGATATTTGTGGTTCATTCTATAATGATGGGACATTAGTTGTTTCTTGATTATATTATGCATTAACATCCAAATCTGTAAAGAAAAGTTTGGTAATACGTAAATGTGGTGGAGTTTATCTTAATGGACAAGTACTTAAAATACCTTGTATACTTAGGTAAAATTTGACTGCAGGAATTTAAGGTATTTGTACATTGAGCTATTACTAGGCCTACTTTCTGATCCACTGCTGACTGCTAGTCACTGAGCATTTACAGGGTTAAACTGCCTTGCTCAAAGGCATTGATTCATTTGTTGTCACGGGAGGGAGTTATCTCTAACTGCTAAACACGGTCCCTGAGTCATAAGCACAGTGACAGCAGCCTGACCTTCAGAGGATGTGATGCAATGGGTCATTATCATAATAATATATGCTGATATCACTGTTTCACGGCTCCACCAATCAGCGCGCTTCACTTTCACCACCTGCTAGGAACTGAATTCCATCATTCCAGGCATTCCTGCCTCCTCCTCCCTCCTCCTCCTCTTCCTCGTTTACAACCAACAGCTCTGCTACTATTGTCTTGCCTCGTACAGGAGCGTTTAACCGCGGCTTTTTTTTGTCTTCAATCTGTGGAATATACTCCTTTTTGTGCGTGTGTGCGCGCGTTGTGTTTTTTTTTCTTTCTATTTTTATTTTTTTTTACGCACGGACATTATAATACTGGAAGATACCAAAGTGGCGTTTGAAGGAGGTACGTAATGTTTGCTGCTAAACATGAAGTTGTGACATTGTTTCGGAGGGTTGTGGGATGAAAGTGCGCTCTCTTTTTGAGTCGTACGGGACACATACAGCCAGCGTTTTGTGAAATATTCAGTATGTAAAATGAAGACTATGTGAAGAATGGGCTTCAAATCGGGCTGAAACATTACCATGGAGTTGTTACAAGAGAGTGATAAGTTGAAATTTCATTGACGATTTGAAGTG
The DNA here is from genome assembly GCA_024605115.1 of Rastrelliger brachysoma. Taxonomy (NCBI): domain Eukaryota; kingdom Metazoa; phylum Chordata; class Actinopteri; order Scombriformes; family Scombridae; genus Rastrelliger; species Rastrelliger brachysoma. Next base: position 28,199 of record JANJYP010000727.1, on the reverse strand, counting down.
GCATGCATGGCTAACTTACACTGACAGGATTCCCAAACTTTCCCGATGTAAAACGAAAGCCACTTATGGTTGTCTTGCTCTCCAAGTCTGAAACAGAATCACAAAGTCATGCAGCGATACATTTCTTCCGTATTGCCAGCTGGTTAAAGCTATGTCCGTGTGCTCTCTCCCTGATAAGGAAGCACTAATAGCTGGTGAGAATAAACGTGGACGCACTTGCCACCAACATTATTTTCGTCCGAATCGCTCTCATGAGAAAGTTTTGTCGTATTTCTTTGCGTGCACCACGTAGACAGTTTGAGGATGAAGAGGTAATTAGTTAGAAGCTGCAAGGAAAGGTCTTAATGACTATCTTGCTCAAAACGCCATTTTCCTGCAGAAATGAGGGAAAGGTATCTTAGGAATGCAGAAAGAGGGAAGAGAAGCGCGCTGAAGACTTTCTTTTTTTTAAATCCACAAATACCACTCATAGCAGACTGGAGGCTCAACACCGAAGAGCAAAAATCCCAATAATTCTATCCAAATATCTTAAATAGGAAGGTCAGAAATAATTCAACTAAAAGTAAGACAGTGATCAAATAATATTTATTACTTAAAAAAGAAAATATAATAGCACTGAAGTATAAAAATACTCAAATACAAGAAAAAGTCATGCACTGAAAGAAGTACAGTATAATCCTTGGCATCAGTTATTCAAGTATGCAGAGAGCTCCTAACAAACAAACATATATATCTCTCTTTGGACTGTTGTTACAGAGGCATTCAGATATTAGTGCTGTAGCTATTATGGAGCTATTTTCTTATCTTCCAAGGACCCCTTCATAATACTTACTATGCATTTGTACTAGATGCCATTTGAACTATCAGTATTCTGAAACTTCAGTCCTGTTTCATAGCGATAAACAGAAACATTTTTCAATTCGAATCATGTAAATACCACTTGTATACTTGTATAATTATATTAAACTGAGGGTCATTTGATTCAAATTACATGTGGACTGAACTTGACAACATTTATACTCACCATTGTCCTCTCAAGCACCTCCATGCAGAACAGAAAGCCTTCCTAGATGTTTGCTCCCAGCAAATCAAAACAATTGGCTGAGCCATACTTGCAATGTGTCTTGATTCATCTAGCTGAACAGAAATTGCTGAGAGGAACACAAGCTACCCAGTAACTGTGACTGATTGTAAAACTGAGAGCACTTCAATTCCCATCTCTTATGATAGATATAAGAACGACATTGGGGCAAGATCAGCCGCATGTTAGCATAGGGTGAAAAATCAAGCTTCACACAGCTCTACAAAACACATCTAGTATGATCATTAATCAGTTGAAGTTTACAAAACATGTTGTATTTTGTTTCTGTGTGCTCAAGATCAAAAGTTACAGCATTTTTTTAGATTATGATAATAGGCATATTAAGTTATTACATATTCATAATGGTGTGTTTACACATTGCAACTTTGTTTGAACTCAGTTAACACTCAGTTATTCTATTAATATCTGTCTATATAATAGACAAATTTGTATAAAAACATTTATGTATAAGTTTTTAAAATGTTATATTCTGAGAACAGCATATTTGATGATGTTGAGTTTCATGGTTAAGAAATTTTCTGTAACTACGTTACCATGCACATTTTGGTTTCTAAGTCATATAAAGTCTGAATTTAATTAGATATTTGTGTTGCCATTAAAGTACATCTAGGCACACACAAAATGACGTTTTTAAATGTTGGCTCATTTATCACTGAGTGGTACCAAGATATGTAGTGGAAGTGTAACTCTGTTACTGTGTGATATTCCCCATTGGTATATAACACATGTTTTCTTATTCTGGTTTACTTTTTATAGATTTAAAGTTGATTATTTGGTTGAACTTTTGGTTACATATCATTGGTAGTTCTTAGAGTAACTACTATATGTTATTGTAGCAGCAGAGAGACTAAATTTAGGTTCGACAGATTCATTCATGTCCCTAATCCAATAAATTTAATTTTAATGTAAAGCCATACATTATTTACTTTTGGGTAGTTAGCTGATTGCAAATTTTATCCAGACAATCAATATCTAGAAAGTAAACTACAGCTATTGAATGTCATATTTATGCCATATCTGGCAAGATTGTGTTCTACTTAGACCTAATATCTAGATATTGGTATTGCAATAATATTATAGTCACTTTAAGAAAATATTTACACAATGATATTTTATATCAATAATCAGTAATATGGATATCATGACGAAATGGATAAAGAGAAATAATAGAAGAGTTAGAGCTATATCATGATATTACAATATTTAAGACAATATCCAGTCTCATATCACATCAGTATATTTCTCAACCCTAGAAGAAAATGGTTTCATTGTGTAATATTAATAAACAAATTTATATTCCTCAAATTATTCTATTATTTTTCTTTTATAGTGTAATTTGGATATCTGTGCAGAAACCACTGCATTCACTCTGGTATTGAAAGTTCTCAAATACACTAATGATTTCAAATGATGTGTGAGGTCTGTGAGATCTTTGACAGCATTTAGTTTAGTTTTTTCACACGTGGAGCTTATAATGATTTGTCATCTATCAACATATTTGTGTCTAAACTGCTAACTACAAATCCAAAGAGTTTTCAGTTTGTCACGTACAAGTTCAACAGAATACCCTCTCATCTGTCACACAGGTATCCAAGCATGGAGACACCACTGGATGTTTTATCAAGAGCAGCATCATTTGTCCATGCGAATGAAGAAGAGAGTAAGTTTTAACAGACTTCCACTTCCTCCTGTGTTTGTTTGAATCAGACTGAGTTCCTGTGTAGACTTCAGGTTGTTGAAAGATGTCACTGTGTAGAAAAGATTTGTATGATTAGAGCTGCATTACATATCGATAAGGTGCAACTTTATGTTCAGCAATAAGCCTTGTGCCCTGTGTTCTGCCATGACACAATAGGTGTCTTTGTGCCTTTGTAAGCTTCCAGTTGCAGATACACAGGCAAATAAGACCAACCGCACTCAACTGCCATCAGCACTGCTTGCTTGTGTTAACCTGCTTTCGCTAGAATCACGGTGGGGTGTGTCTCTGTCTCTCTCTGCCTGTGTCGTTGTCTTCTTTCTCTTTGTCCATCTTCTTCTCTCTTTCCATCCCTTTTCTTCTATCTGCCTCTGTGCTCTCCTGCTTCTTCTCTTCTTTGCCTTCCTCCTCTCATCATGTCTGAGGATTTCTGGCGTTGCTGAAAAAAAATTCCTTCCGAGATTAAGGAGAAATGGCCAATTCTTCTCAGCAGGCCTCTCCACAGCCATTCAGCCACTGAGCTGAGGGAAATCTACAAGGACGCTTAAAATTCAGTGGATACCACTGATTTTTAATTAATTGGGATTGTTTAGAGAAGGCAGTTTGGTCTCTTGTTTTCTCATTAATAGCTTCATAGATCTTGTGTTATGTATTTAATAATTGCTCTGTGTGGTTATGCAGCACTTAAACTTACTTTGTTGCAATGGAGGATGTATTTTAAAAAGCTGACATATGAATTTGCGTATGTTGTGGAAGAATTTGAATTTCATTTAAAGCATCAGTGGTTCAAAAGGAGAGTTCTTCAAAATCCTTGACTGTCTTGCTTAAAAGTTGCATCATAATTGGAATTAACCTGGAATATATACACAATAATATAGGATAATCACTCGTGTTGATTTGTGCATTGAGAGACTGGGGATATTTGGACAGAGCTTCAACTGTAACATCTCTTGTGTCACTAGCTTGTTACCCATAATACCTCAGATTAAATGAGCTGAATATCAGCTTCCTTGCACTTCTGAGTAAAATGGCATGGGAGCTCTCCTGCCCTCCTCCCCTGCTCCCTCGCTCCCCTGCAGTGTTTTTGTTTTTTCCTCTGCACTGATGTCATTTTTTGTTGTGGGTCGTGCAAGGCCTCTTTGTCCAAAGACAATGCTCTTGACCTGTTTCTACAATAGTTCAGAAAAAAATAGGAGAGCCAGTCAGCTAGCTAGCCTACTAAACTAATCACCCAACCAGCTACTCTCACTAAAGCTAAACTCACTCTCTGTCAGTTGGCCAACCAGGCTAACAGGCAGTTGAGTCAATAAACTCTACCTGCTATTTGCATTTATGACCAGTCTTTGTATGCAACGCCCATGCACTACTTGACACCAGAGCACAGAACAGGGAGAGGCTCAAACGTGTCTTCACAACTTGTCCGGGCTGGTGGGGCAGTTCACAATATTTAGAACCTGAAATGATAAGCATTACTTAATTATCTTTAAAAGACACCCTGCAGGTAGACCATCTCTGTTGGAAATTAATTGCACAAGTAATTACACAAATGCTGAGTGACAGTACATGATTAATATAGTGATCTGAAGTCATGTTGCTTAGCTGTAAAGTTATTTAATATGCATATACACTAAACTAAAATTATTGGCCAGAGTCCAGATTATAGCACAATTAATGCTCTGAGAATATGAGTCATTGTCTAAAAGTAAATTGTTTTTTAATACAGTCTTGAACCTCCAACTAACCTCTAACTTTGCCTTTTGTATATTGAATCAAGGTGGTACTATTACTCACACTGGCTGAGGGAATATTAAATGTAAAAAAAATATTTAAAAGTAGGTTGCAGATCCAGACCTTTTTATAGATATACTACCTTTTGTTTAAAATGGCAATATCAAATGCAAAAATAAAGCTCTGTATCAAAGTAGTCAGCTTTATTTTTTACAATTATTATAGATGTTTTAAGGCTGTAAAAGCCCTAACTACACACTCACTATACACTTTTCTCAGACAGACATTAACACTTTCTCACATTTCTCTCTTGTTTAAACACTCTCAAAGTTCAAACCTTCCTAGAAAAATAAGCACAGTATTATAGAATCAAGCAAGCTGAACGCATTCTGTAGGTTGATTGACAATGGTCTACGGTCCCTTAGCCAATCAGCACTCAGAACACAATGTGCTGTAAAAAAAAAAAAAAAAAAAAAAAAAAGCACTAAAAAGACCTGCGAAACTGCGAGGCCGCGATAGGTTAACCGCGTTATAGTGAGGGACAACTGTAAGTGAAATGAATACGGGAGGTTCAGATGTTTTCATCCTGTGGCAGTGTGCGTTCACAACCACTGAACAGAGCTGCAGGCCTTTCACCATAAAGACATCCTCTACTTTCATTATTTCTTTGATTTTTTTTCTGAATTGGTTGAAGTCTGTTGTTGTACCAGCTCCGTGCTGCTCTGCTAACAGCGATACACCCAGGTGATGGTGATGGTCACGTTAACTGATACATCTTGCATGTTAGGCTAGCTGAAGAGTAGGCTCCTGGGTCCTCTTCTCATGGGCTGTGGATGCGGGCCTGCTGTTTGTGGCTGGGTAGGTGGCAGACAGCCTGCTGATGTGTTGTGATATTATAATGATCCCGTAAGAAGAAGGCATTCAGTTCACTTTCCATCATTCTTATACACACGTACACATTTCACCAGATCCTCTCTGTCAGTGGACTTGAACTCCCACCCTCTGTCTGCAGAACAAGCTGTCTGGAAAGCAACACTAATCACAGGTCTCAAGTCAAACACGCACAACCTTGAATATACAGTAATTACACACTTACTGAAACAGCAGTGAAGTAATCTGTGTCTTTATATTTAATGGTGGATGCGGAGAAATGCTTAATACTTTACATCACCCCTGCATAGCAATTTTGGTGGATACTTGGAAGAACTACGTCTTGCTGCATGCTCCACCCTTCCTGCTAGCAAACTTCGAAATCAACTTTAAACTGTCTGGATTTCAATGCAGGCTCAACTTCAAGGGAAGCTTGAAATATTTTTGTTTATAGCTCAGTGTTCTCTAAAATATAGCATTTTTGTACTTTTTTTAAAAAAAGAGTAATTTCTTGCCTCTGTTTTTAGCAGGCTCTGATTAAGCGTGTCAGGTCTTGGATGTCCACACAGGGCCAGTGATTTAGGATCCTGCTAAAGAGATGGAATATGAACCTTTTGTTTTTGACAGGAACCACAACAAAAGAGAAACCAGCGCCAAGAGAAGGTGGTTGGCTGTGTCCTCTGCTCTACTTCTGTACACGCATAGTTTAGATACACATGCACACAAATTCTGCTTGTTTGTGTAGACGCACACACACACATACACACACACTTACAGAATCCCCCCTTCATTGTTATTGTTTCCATGGCTTGTTCAGATGCCGGCAGTCTTTTCCGAGCTCTTGGTTAGAGTTCGGTCCAAGGGAAGTAGCCTAATAAACATGCTCGTCTATACTATTCTCTGTAATTCCTGTACTGATTACGTATACAGGAGATGGACAAAATAACAACAGCACCTTCAGTGTGTTACATTCTACACAATAACACCACAAACTGCAAACGCCCCAGAGTTGATTCAATGGCAGCGTCAACACTGAACTTAAATAATAGTTTTTCTTAATTGTTAGTTGCAGCTCTACTTGGGTGTCCCCAGTAATGCTGTATATGTGAGAACTACAGCGAGTTTAGTTAATCAGAGTTTGCACATTTTTAAACTACTTGTTAGGCCTCCCAGCAAGTCAGCAGTCAAGACTAGTCAGAGCTTGTCAATGTTTAATAGCTGTAGATCAGCACTGAAAGTGAAATCAGAGCCCTTGCATCACCATGCTTTGTCTAAACCTTGCTGGAGGCAAACAGTAGTGGGAGGTTATTTGACCGAGGATTCATGTCTGTAAGTGGGGTGGGTTGGGTTTTAGGGTGTGGTTTACTGGGTGCTTCTTCAGCAAGGAGTGGGTTTGCCCTCCAGCCTGACCAGGTTTCTGACACATATCTCTCAATGCAGTGTGTGTAACATGACATAGGTGTCAACCAACTAGACAATAGTGGAAGTATACAGATGATGAGAAGCATAACCTGTCTTTGTTAGTCTTCCTAACTTAGTTTTCCTGTGTGTCTTTTTAAGGCATTCTGAAATTAAGAGACCTCAAACTTTGACATATAACATGGAACTTGTTTTTTTCTGAAGCAGCTCATCTCAAAAAAAAGGCAGACTTTGTTATAATGCACCTGTAGGCAGCTAGTGGTCGCCTTTTGGAGTGTGATCATTCTTTTTCATAGTCAAAATGTCTCAAGACATGACACATGTAATGTGCACAAGTGTGTCTATTGTTCATTCAGGACAAAATTAGAGAAACAAGAATTTATATGACTTTTAATATCAGGTTTTCAGCCATGCCATTGCATTATGTGTTTTGCTGATTTCCTAGGTCTTATTAGCCTGGTTAACCATCTGCTCTCTCATTGTTTTACATTGCGATGAACGTCTGGATACCGTCCCGTAGACAATGTTTGCATTGTGGTCAAGCATGAAGAGTAATAATTAAAAATATTGTATTAAATTAATAGTCATTGTATTTTGCCCTCACATATCTGTGTGTAGTCTTGGTGTTTTACTAGAATATCAATGATTAACTTGATTTTAATTTGACTTTCAAAGAAACCACAATTAGACAACATGTCGCTTCCACTGATCTAATTAGCCTTGCGATAGCATTACAGGATAAGCACTGATATAAGAATTTGAGTTAGTGACTTATGATAAAAATGTTTATGGCAGCAGTTTAAACAAAATGTTGCAGATCAGATTCTTGCATGATTGTGTGCATGCTCCAATTTGTGTCCAAAAGTGAAATATCTACACAAAAGACTTCATGTTCTGTTGTCTTAAACACCAACCATGTTTTATTGCTCATTTTCCTATCAGTTCAACAGTCAGTGTCTGTTACTTTTCTTATTGATAAATGGGGTTATATGATGTCAACTGTTAATGCTACTGGAGTTATTGCCTCCTATCACTGTGTGTGTGTGGGTCAAGGAGTCTGCTCTAGATAAATCTTTTTTTTTATCAGCAAAGCTTTTATCCAACGATATAACACTTGTCCCACTTTAACACTGACTTTATGTTACACACTTGGTCTTGTTCTTTTATTTCTTTCTCCTTTTTCAGTCAGAGAAAGGCATTGACTGGTCAGCATATAAGGTTTTAGGAATCCACTCCTGTTAAATGCTTTGATTGTTTAAAATGAAACATAACCTAACAGTGATTGTACTACAATTAATAATTATCCAAGGTTGTGATAAAATAAAAAAACACAATATGTGTTTTATGTTCATGATTGGATGTAGATTTCAGGCTGGCCAATCTGAGCTTTGAACTTTAAAACTGCAAGAGTCACCAGGTGTCTCTGCTCCTCAGGTGAGTCATCTGTGCAGCTCACTATAAACCTCACACTAAGGGAGGAAGTTTAAATTTACACTGGGTAAAAATCCATGCAGAGCTCATTCAAGAGACATTAAACACTGGTTGTGGAGAATGTCAACGTCCTTCTTTGCCTTTAGTTTACCTCTTGTTCATTCATCTCTGTGCTCCTATGCACAGTGGCGACTGGGCTGTGCCTCACCTAGCGTCATGAAAAACAAAATGAATTTATCAACACTTGTCAAATAAAATTATATAACATGGATTTTAAGTTGGCCTGGATAATAAATGCATCACCATTTGGATTATTATTTTATTTTATTTTTATTTTATTGATTTAAAATGCATATGCATATATTAATGATTATATGACCCTGCAGCAAATTATGGTGGCTGCAGGGTCAACATGGGGCTTGCCCCTCTTTTACAGTTCAGTGTGTATTGTGCATTGGAACATTGTAATGCGCATGCTCGGAGTGTTGGAAGTGCTGTGTTCACCTCGTGTACTGTAATGAAATGTGAGAAAGTCATGACATGGTTACCAGTTAAACCAAAATACCACTGGTGTTCTGTCGAGTTTTGCTGCTTTGTTGAAATTTGCTACCGCTGCATAAAACGACAGGTTAATCTATCGATTCAAACTCATATCAAAAAATGCTACTTTATGGGTTTCTACTTCCCTCTTTATATCAAATAAAGATTAAGTGGGTGTCAAAAAGTGTGATGAAATGTATACATATCATTATAATATTTATAATCAATATTTCAGGGGTAGCATATTTCGATAGTCCACTATATCCTATCAAATAATACTGCATTCATATAAGACTATCGATCACCTCCCTGCCACTGTAGGATGAAGGACAGCATATTTAGACATACTATTTTAATAGTTATAATCAATATTTCAGGGGTAGCATATTTTGATTGTCCAGTACCCTACCTTCACATAATGCTACCGCTACTCTCTGCATTCAGATAAGACTACTAATCACCTCACCGCCACTGTAGAATGAATGGCAGCATATTAGGCTATTTAAATTGTGATCTGTGGGATTGTTGTCAAGCTAAGTAAGGTTTCTTTTGATCTTCTTGGTTGTGTACCATAAATCCAGATTGACTTATGGTCCAGTGGGTTTGTTTGTTCTCAGCTCATATGTGTTGGTTCATGAGAGTTGAATTATTAATTTAGTGTTGTGGCTCTCTCTCTCTCTCTCTCTCTCNTCTCTCTCTCTCTCTCTCTCTCTCTCTCTCTCTCTCTCTCTCTCTCTCAGCAATTTTTCACACATAGAAACGCCACTGCCTATGCAGTTTAACTTACCGTTGACACATACCCATGTAAGCAAACAGGCTCTTACGTCATCGTCATTGCTTTGGTTGTATCTTGCTTCAGCAGGTGGCCATAGAGAATAGAAGGGCAAAGGGCCATCATGGTCAAAAGGTCAAAGGTTGAGTGTCAGGGGGTCATTTTAACAAGCCACAAGGTTAAATACAACTGACCCTTGTTTTTCTTGACACATAACTATTTCTGTTTTGCACATTAACTAAAGCACTTGAGATGAATTTGAAATTCAAAATAAATTGATTTTTGTCTCACAACTATTTTGTTTCATCAAAATAAGTATACACTTTATTTACATGTGCACATATCAAGGTCTGCTAAACTTTAAAAACAAAACTTTTCCTTGCATTATGGCCCTTGTTATTAATGAGGAACTCCAGCCACCACACTGAAAGGCCAAGTTATTCAGACTTTTTAACATACTGTTTTAAAGGCGCAACCTTTCCCAGGTGGAACTTTTTAGCCACATGTGTCAAAATATTAACTGGTAAAATGTTAAGGTTTATCAGTCCGCATCTGAAAAGAGTAAGTGCTAGAAATTGGGGCCCTGGCCAAAGCTACTTTTCTTAATGTTGGCTTTCAGACTGAAAATGTTTAAGAACCCACATCCTAGATTCCCTCTCAGTAAATGCCATGCTCTGCTGTCTTAGGAACTTTTTCTCAGAGCTGTGCTTACCACACATACTTAACATTCCTGTCTTTTTGATAGCGCTTGCCATAGTTACTGAGAATGAAATGAAACAGGATTGCAATGTTTCCACAAAGAAAAAGTTAACCTTTATAGTTATAGAATGTTACTGCAGTGACATTTTGATTTGATTAATGACTCCTGAAACACTGAAGTGATATTTATCCATTATGCACAGGTGGTTACAATGATAAGTCATTGCAACAGATTTAGATTATTTATTGTGTATAAAATTGTTTGGGGTTTACATAAACAATAAGCATCAAGTATTGTGTCTCTGTTTTGTTTTTTTTAATGTTCAAGGGTAATTCAATGGTATTTTGGTCCAACAATATTAATTTGTTTGAAGTAGGCAGGGTGGGTGATACATAGTAATACATGATAGTTATAGCAGTCATATCATAACATGCTCCACTTAGAAAAGTATGTATTGTATTTAGAGCCTCGGCATCTAGTGATAAGGTTGTGTTGTGGACTTCTGAGCATGCCGAGGTTGTAATCCAGGCACAGACACAGAACATGGTGGTGCAGATCCTGCTGTCCCACATAGGAGCAGTCTTTGCCAATAAATAATAAGCCCCTGGAGTCAGTTTGTTACCAGCTAATTGTTAGCATGGCAAGAATGCTGTCATAGGTCCCACTGGCTAGTGGGGAGTTGCAATCATTTTCCATTACTAGAAAAAGATCTGTCAGGTGTTGTTTTTGAAATGCTTTACCTTCCCATAGCTGCAAAATGTGTTTATCAAGTGTAAGACAAACCATATTGCTACCCAACTTAATGGATACATGTTTCATCCACATTTATTTTGTAAGGGTGGATATTCTGCTCAAAAATGTCCTGAACTGAACTTAATTCTCTGCAAAATATATCTGAAACACCTGAGATGTCTGAGTTTGAAGCTGCTGCTCACAAAATGCACAATTGCATCTTCCAATCAGATTTGAGTTGTGTTTCAGTCTGTTGCCTTCTTGTAATAACATAAATATTCAACCTTGCATTGGCAGAATGTTGAAGTGCTGCCACTGTCTGTCAGGACTGCTTTGTTTGTGTCGTAAACAAAATTTGGCAGAGAAGCTGAAAGAGAGGAAGAGGAGGAAGGAGGGAGGGAAAGCACTTAAAGTGAGAGACAGTGTGCGAGGAGAAAAAAAACTGGAGCAAAGAAGAGGTTTCAGATGGACATTAAGCAAAGGTTGCCAGGGCCTGATATATTACCAGAGAACAGCCTTGTTAGTTCAGTAGCGTAGGGTGTGCAGGTAGCAGCAGAGGGGAAAACTCAACCAAGAGACAACAAAAAGAGCATATAGACAGAAGGTTAGTTTCAGAAAAGAGAGAGACAGTTTGCTTAGACAGTAGAGGAGACTCAGCACAGATAGGCTGTAAGAAAGTATGTGTATGGCACAGACAACTAGGATGTCTTTGTTCTTCAAGAACATTTTACACAAGCCGCAGCTTGATTATCTTGTTTTATGCCACTGCAGCTTACAGAACGTTACTGAGAACCTGTAATGATCATAGTGAACAGATGGGAAATGAACAAATTGCTTCACCTTCACACAATCACTTGTTGTTATCATTGTTTCAGTATTGCAACCTGATATTTCCCCGTTTGCAAGTATATGTTGAGGATATCTTCATCTCAGCACGCCCAGGAACCTTCTGTGTTGGTGTCTTGTTGCAGCTTTGTAATTTTGCCTGTCAGTGCTTGGTGAGATGATGTAAACATTTTCACACAAAACAAAACTTCTGGCTTCTGGCAGAAATCTTTTTGGCAGTTTCGGGCAACAATTGAATCTAATGCAACTGGACTTATATTTGTCTTGAAGACTTATCTTCAAGACAAATCTTATCCAAGCGGCTTTATCAGTTTGTAGCTTCGGTCTGACTAGTCCTCGCTAGTCTGGATATTGTTGCCCGGAATAAATATGACCTGGATGAATGAGAATATTCACAGACTTATAGCTTAATTCGTAGTATTACTTTAATATGGGTCTGTAGACATCATACATGATATATAGCCTTTTACAGCCTCTGAGTTGTAGAAAAGTCACAGTTGAGTAACCACCCTGATAACAAAAAGCTGAGACAACAAATTTCAGAGGGAATAAACGTCTTCACTCCATTATGTCACCATGTAAACAAAACCGCAAGTGTGATGGTATTTCAACAGAGGGTGCCATAAAATAATCAAGATTTGACCTTTGATCTCTGCTAGTGTGAAAGTTGTTCTGCCACCCAAACTTAAAGATTGTGTTTCTTGTTGTCACCCATGGGTTTAACACAAATTTGATTCATTTTCAACAAGACATGCAGATCATATAGTAAGACTAGTGGATAAATAGAAGGGCTGAAATTACAGAGGGAAGCAGGAAAGGTGAGAGCAGCAAAAGCAAGGCAAACATTCTTTTTTACGCTCTCTACTATCATCCCACAGTCTTTTATTCCTCCAATATTTGTGTTACAACACTCAAGTGTGTTTAATAAAGGATTAAGACAAATCACCACCTGGTATATGCAGTGTTGTTATATAGTCACACCCACTCCCTGGAGAAGCCCAGACCTGCTCACAGAGATACACAACACCACATGAGATTAAGTAGGTTTGGTAGAGCCTTGTCCTTATAGATTATATAAATAAATACACAGGTAGGAAGTAAAGGGATAATGACAGGAAAGCAGGTATGCTTCACTGGAGATGAAAGCTATTGTGTATACCCATACCACTGAATGAGAAGGTTGACTTTTGATCATCTATTAATTTATTAAAGAAACAAAGAGAAGTTATTACTGAGAGCAGTTCATGTCTGGTTATTTAGGTCTGCATAGAACTTGTTTTTTCAGGTCACATTTATAAGCCAGCTCATGCCTGCAGTAGTTGAATTATTAATTAGTAAAAATTAGGTTTAGTGGACAGACAGTAATGCTTTTCCATAAAAGTTTTCATTTAATTAGGTGGATTGTTTTTCCAACAAGGGCAATGCCACAACCTGCCTTTTCTAGTAGCTGACATCACTGCAAGTCATCAGTCCCCACAGGAAGCTCTTAACTTTGACACTTGTGAGTCACGTTGGAGAAGGCGGGATGGAGAAACAGTGAGGAGAAAAGGTTATTTCCACAGAATAATAAGTTATGTGTAACAACTTGTCCCTATGGAAGAAAACCATGGAATTTACCAGTTTGTTGTATAACCATTAATCTCCTTAGTATACTTACAGTCTTACAGCATGCCCAGTGAGAACAAAGACGCTGCGGTAAGGAGCTTGATTCTCTTTATTGGTTATTTTTAAGTGGGGTGTTAGTGACAATATGAAGACAAGTGTTTATGTTACAGTTAAAAAACAGGCCTCATACAGAAACAAGCTGATTGTTTTGATTTTTGTTGGGAAAGGTGTGCTTTACTAGTATTTTTGTAAGCTTGCCCCTTGTGAATATAGGGTTGAAGGTTTTATTTACATATGAGTTTAGAAAGCAACACAGCACTTTGGCACTTCTGTGGTGCACTGATGGTGATTGAAGTTATATTTGTTGATCAGTTCAAAGCTTGACTATGCCTTGCTTTAATCAGATGTTGATTAATATAGGAATGTCTGAACCAAAAATGTGTGAAACTTAATAGACTCTACTCACTTAATCGAGTACCCCAAGGTTCTGTACTTAGTCCCATTTTCTTTTCTACTTCATCTGTGAGTGTACATGCACTAACTGAGTGTTATGCAGAAGCTCTTTAATATTTGTATTCTCTCAGAGATGTCCTTTTCAAACTTTTTATATCCAATCACTTTTTTATATTAGGCAGTTTCAGCAAGTTAAAGTTGCTCTCTAATATTTGAAAAAAAGTCCTGTTGATGGTGTACATAGTTACAACTCTAGGGAATAAGATTGATACCTCCGTTTTCCTAGTATACTTCATTATTCTGTCTGTTACTTGTTCACAGGTATATTAGCCTGTTCCTAAGAAATGTTTGAACTCATGGGGACTTTCCTTAGACCAGTATTTATACTGTCAATAAGTTATATAATTGTTTGGATAATAATTTTGTCACTTAACATCTTTATAAACTAACAATACATTGTGTTTTTGATCATTTGAGAAAATCTAATTTACAAGTCATCTGTGCCAAAATGGTTTAATAGCCAAAAGAAGGCACTATTCACTATCTGTCGTGCATCCACCATTTATATGTATGACATCTGGTCTCGCACAGTCTGAAAATGTTTGAAAATGTTCTCATGATGTGACAGTTTTTCTTTATAGATGTACTGTGTTTTCCATCTTTACCAGCCTTTCATTTTACAACTCTGTGGTTTATAACAGTGCAGAATGTCTTGAAAAGTTTAAACACTGTACAGTAAATTTATAATGTTTTCAACAATATAACTTTCACTTCCTGCGAAAAGCTTTTGCTTGACATCACGTGTGTACACAACAGCAGCAGTTGCACCGAATGGACTCTCTGAAATCAGCCTGCAATGTGTGAAACTGGAAACAATGGCTATCCAATAAGACAAGAACTGAGCTGCTCCAAGAGGGAGAGGCAATGGTGTGTGTGTGTGTGTGTGTGTGTGTGTGTGTGTGTGTGTGTGTGTGTGTGTGTGTGTGTGTGTGTGTGTGTGTGTGTGTTAAGATATGTTGTGTGTTAGTGAACCAGGGTTAGACAGGTGTATGAGTGTTTTTTCATAGCTGCATATGTACTGTGTTTGTGTTTGTTTTGGGGTCGTGGCTGAGTCTGTGTGTTTGTGAGAGAGGAGGTGAGGAACGGGGTAAAGCCCTTTGTATTAGTCTGTTAATCCCATTCAGTAGTGTTAGAGCTTGGGAGAGGCCTGTTCAGTGAGGCAGAGGTCAGAGAGTCATCTCTTTTCAGCCTGCTGGGAATGTTGTCTATACTATAGTGGTTTTGAACTGCATGGAAGCTAGGAGAGTAAATCCACCAACCTGAAAATTTTTCCTTTTACTTGACGTTTCTCACAATTAATTGTCTCACTTTGTGTTTTTCCTTGTTCTTGTCCTACTTGCTTGTACAGTATTATTATTAGGTCATAGCAATGTGACCTAATACTGTGATGGGAGGATGTAGATTTTTCTTTCTTTTTTTAAAATAATATAAATAGCAGTATGAAATAAAAATTTTTAGGCACTTTTGCTTTGTTGTTTTTTTGTTCATTTCACATGTTTTTGTTTCTCTCGCTTTGAAATTATATTCCATTTTGGCCATAAAACCAATTGTTATCTAGTTAGTAATGAGAGCATAGGTATTTATATTGTAGTTTTCATGGTGTTGCTCATTTCCTGGTCTGTGTGTTTGTGGGCATGTATCACACAAAAACATGGTCTTGTGCATGGCAAATATGAGTGTCAACTTACTCTGAAGTACAGCCACACCCTGCTCGTTATGTTCTCAGTCATATAGCCTGAGGAAACTGTTCTCCAGTCTGTCAACACTAACCATGTAATATGATGACAGTCAAAACCATCAATGATGACTACACCCATTTCCACCTTTTCATCTTATTTGCCTCCTGCTTTTTATCCACAGCGGTCTTTTTATTACTCATTTTGTGCACCAGGGGGCAAGAGAGAACCACTTTGAAACAGAGCACACCACTAGAGGTTATTTTTATATTCATCAACATAAGCACACTGAAGTTTGTTTCCCTCCCATTTATAAAACTACTTCAAGCATTTACAAGCGTTTTCTTCATATTTCACGTAGACTGTTCTAAACCTGAGGGCTTGTATATTGTATTACATTATCTCTGTTCTGTTGTGTGAACCCTAACACATAGAAAACAAGGTAGACTGACGGAAAATACAATTGATGTCAAGCAGAGAAATAGAAACGATGAAGTTATATTTGTTGACACTTTTTTGTCTTTGTTCCTTTTATTTTGAGTTTTCCCTTCTCTCCTCTCACTCCCCTGCCTCCATATCTACAAACAATCACTACTCCACATAAGCTCAATGATAGCTTATCAAACTTTATAGCTATATAATATCTCTACAGGGACCCATACAGCGTAGTGATCATAACCCATTTTATGGTACTTTTAATCTCTTTAATCATCCGCTCTTTATTCCTAGAGGGCCGTGTGCATCTGTGCTACGTCAACAATGATTGTTTGGGCATGCTGGCAACACTGTTGCATAATAACTTGTGATACTTTCTTTTTTAATACTTGTATTGTATTATACATAAATTGAATACGGGGTTTTTGCAGATTCTGTGCTCTCTATCTCTCTCTCTCTCTCTCTCTCTCTTCCGCCCCCCTCCTCCCCCCTCCCTCTCTGGATGTGTTTGGAGAGGCTGATCTTGCGCGTAAAACATCCCTGATATTTGAGGCGCTCCAGGGATTTAACGAGCATGCCCAGTGCGCCTCTCTCAGCAGCAGAGGAAACCAGTGGTGCAGCAGCGGAGTCATACCAAGCATAGCCTGCGTGTCAGTGCAGTCGACTTACAGCTGGCTGTGAGGAGAACTGACGCTACTCTTTTTTTCTTTGCTCTTTGTCACCGCGACACATTTATACCTGCATTTTAAAACAAAAAAATACATAAATTGTAAACTCATTAGAGTAACTAGAGAAGTTTCGATTCTCTTAGCGGGGTTTTTTAATTAATCAAAGGGGCTTTCTAGAAAACTAAAAGTTGGAGGCTGGGCCTTTTAGCTTTTTGACCGTCGCTTGAGAGGAGAGGAAAAAAGCTGGTCTTTTTTTGTTGTTATAAAAAAAAAGGAAAAAAAAAACTCGATAAATGCTACTCACGAAAATGGACCTGTTGAACTACCAGTACCTGGACAAAATGAACAACAACATTGGCATTCTCTGCTACGAAGGTAAAATAAGGGTTTGGGGTTTTTTGTGGCTGTTTTATTCTCGGTTGTTGGTAAAACTTGAAAGTGGACGTAGCTCGTTTCGTGGTGCGAGTAAAGTTAACGCTACCGATGAAGCTTTTACGAAAATATTACACATAAAGAGAACATTTTAGATCTGAATCCATATTGATTTGTTGAACGTCTATATTTTTTATTGATACAAATACCAGTTAGAAACTTTTCTAAGGTTAAAATAACGAGTTATATAGTCCAATGTAGCCTAACTGTAACGATTAGCAACGTTCATGTATCTTAATTTGTCACTTTATGACTTTTTGCTCATTGTCTGAAAAAAAATAGAAGTGCCTTTTATAATCCTTTCTTTATCATTTGTCTGTGTTATTGAGTGTTCCCCTGAAAAAGAAAGACCTTGGCTAATGATTGAGATCAAAGGCTTGAATAACAGACTGTAAGCCATGTGTGAATTTCATGGCTCTCCTATGGTTGACTCACACTGTGTAAGTTAACTAGTTGCACAGTTATATGAATTTCTGCTCTCTTATTATTCATATCAGCCTTTTTTATTACTTGCATTGTTATTTTTCTGGTTATTTCTTGTCTGCCTTTTTGGTCGAATCAGATGCTCCTAAAAAAGACATTGATTTCTGTGATTTGTAAAACATTTTCAATATTTTGTGTCAGTTTGATAAGCTCTCCTCTTTTCACTCAGGACTACAAGTTTTATTTTCTATTTCTAGCATTGGCAGCATACAATTTTCAGTTATATCATGAAGGCAGAGAGCCAGAGCTGCAATATCTATGCAAAGTGACTGACTTTAGAGTAATGCCTGTCCTCTGCCTCTGTTGTTAGTACTTCCATGTCAGGCTGTGCAATATTATCCACTCTTCCTGGTGATTAAAAACTAGCTACTTCATCTGTACTGTCCTGTTTCTCTGTGGATCATGCAGAAATAACCCTTACTAACAAGCAAGTGTGCAGCAGTCAGTCAGCAGAAATACAGGTTTTCAGATTTTTATGTGGGTAAGGAATACTCCAAAGAGCCAATTAAAATATTAGGATTGTGGCTGAGCACATCATTAGTAGGAAAGTGTTGTTCAGGGTTGTGACTGACATACACAAAGTAGAAAAAAGTATCAGCAACAAAACCCGAAAAGCATTTTTAGTAATAAATGGATCGTGTAGCTTTCTTTTCTTTTGTCCCAGTTTGCTCAGTATTGACATGCTTCCCTCCACTGCTACTGTACCAGAGTTAGCAGCTCTTCTCTACATGGCTGCATATAATGAACTTGTATTAGCACTCCTATTAAAAGTGTGTGATGACTGAAAACCATTTTGCAGATTGGCACAGAGGGTCAGAGAGGTAGTTTGGCTGCTGGCCAAGTACCATTTATCGAATAAGGAGAGGGAAACCTCACAAATGCAGGGATGAGTTGCTGTGTTGAGGCTTACTCTTACTAACAGGACTATTAGCAGCAGAAGCATAGGATACTTTGTTTAGAGATTTAAGCATGTGCTAGCTGTATTTTGTGTCTTTCTAATACTTAGAAGAAAAAAAACATGTTGCTATAATTCCTGTGTGACAGACTGGAGTAAGATTATTGCTTTTTGGCATGTGACTTTTCAGGTTTTGCCAGAAAGTTTGATTACATATCATTATTGTAAACTTCCAATGACAGTTTTCTCAAAGCTCACTCTGCACAGATAGTGTAGCAGATAAAAGTCCCACTGGCCTGGGATTGAGTCCAATCACAAGGCTTTACTGTGTCATCTCTCTCAGGTTTCATACCCAGTGAACTCAGTGAAGTAAATTACAGGAGTAAAGAGAGGAGGGGACTACTCTTTAGTGGTATTTTTATACTTGTGTATCCTTTGGGTGCTTCTTTGACATGATGTTTCAAATACAATGTCTTGTTTCTTTCTCTGTGGAGGCACATCTCTGCAGGGTTATTTGTTTTTCTGGTCTTTCTTTTTTGTGTGTGTTTTAGCTGACTTAGCTCAAATCTGACTCCATCATGTGCTTCATGATAAGAACACCAAGATAAAAAAAAGGGGGAAAGGGCCAATCAGTAAAAACAGTAAAAGAAAAGCTATTCATGCTCCAACATGTTCAGCCAAGAAGGGGTTTTTAGGAGCTGGCCTGTTATCATTTGCATGAGTGCACATACTCAAACACATTTCCCCACAAACACACATGTGTACACTCATTAATACTGGTGCACTGTCCTGGGAGCTTCAGTTCAGTAAAGTCCCTCCACTGATGTTATCACCAGTGTTTATTAGTAAGAGTAAGTGTGACATTTAAGCAGTTACCTCATGCTGTACATATAAGCCCACAACCTGATCAAGTTATAAATGTGTAAATATGTGGTTTATTTAAAAATGACTAGATTTTGCACATCATGCACATCAAGGGTTTCAATAGTTTGCAGTATTCAGACTTTGTTTGAATAATCAGATATCTGGATTAGATATTTGCAGTCAACATCATCTTAATCGCTGAGATGTTTTGTTGACATCCGTTGTCTTTTTTGTGCTCACAAAGATATATAAAGACACAGATGTTCACCCAGTTCCTTTGTGACTTATTTAGTGCAAGAATGGAAAACTACCTGAGAAATAACACCAAGGTAGGTGTTTATGTGGTTAAGTAAATTTGAAAGGCTATCAATAATTCCGAGGCTGTTAATCAGATTATGGTAACATTGATTCTATTTTTAATTAGACTCACAAAGTTTGTTTCATTTAACGTGACAGGTGATATCTGTTGCTTCAGATCTTTCTTTCTGTCATCACTTTCTCTGTATCTTTTTGTTTGCATCACTTATCTTATATTAACTTCTCTCACCTCAGCTAAACAGGTTTGGGTGTTAAAACACTTCCTGAAACATTTCTGGGAATTTACACTGAACCAACCTTATCCATCAGTGACAGATTTTAGTTATTAAAGTTCAATAGTCATATGGTGTATAGTCAGCCTTAAGGAAATCAGTCTGTACTGAAGGACTATGGGCAAACACCATTATTTCATGCTGAAGTGTAGAATATGAAAGTGTATCCCTTCTGCATCCTGTGTATATTCCATGTAAATGATATGAAGATGAAGATGAATTACAGGTGTGAATCAGAGGCGTAGGGACTTAAAAGCACAGTGGTAGTTGCAGTAGCTACTGAATTATTACTAAATATATACATTTAAAGTGAATTGCTATAAGTTGTAGTTTGTACATCTGTTTTCTCAGCACTGTAGTCTATAGATTCCTCCTGCTGTTAGTGACATATGTTACATAATTTTGCGTTTGGATGTTTCATGCTGAAATGAACTGCAGGAGTGGGAGTGAAAGTCTCTATTGAAGTTTTAATGTAGTTTTCTAGTGCAATTGCTAATCTTTTGCACCGTTTATTCAACCAGGAGAGTTTCATGCTGATCCAAATGGTAGAAGCGCTCCAACTGTGAATCATCTGTGGGAAAAATGAATGAGACTTTTAACCAAGGATGCCTGAAATAGCTTCTCCCACTTTGCAACTTTGTGGCAAACTCAGAGTTCTCAGTGTGCCTTTGGGGAACCAATAAAATATGATAACATAAACATAACTGTTAGTGATAGGATTTGATTTACTTAACAACTCCAATCATGGGTAGTGTTGTACTTAAAAGAAAAGAAAGACTCCAATCTCCTGTGGTGTCAAACCATCTTGATTTCTCCCATTTTTCAGATCATTTCATTATACCAATAATATCATTGATTATATTTTTTAGAAATGATTCTTGTTAATCAGTTCTGTGTTTGATTTGTTCTCACACACTTTTTGAAGATATGTATGACAGTTCTGCAGTGTTTTAGATCTCTCTCTGTTTATTGGTCCATCTATCTGTTTCTCTCATTCCTGTTCTCCCTTTCTCTCTCTCTGTAATGCTGCTATCAGTTGTAGGCCTGGCAGTGAGGGCTTCAGGGGAATGCTGACTGTCCCTTTTTGCTGCTGAACAGTAGAAAATAAACAAGGTTGAAAACCTCCTCAAAACCACATACTTTTGTCAACCTCTCCCCCTTTGTCTGCATATCTTGCTCTCCTTTCCTTTCTCTGTCAAAGATCAAACCAATCTAACATCCGGTTTAAAAGTTCAGCTCACAAAGACAAGAACTTCTGTGGAATGGTTGTGTTTTTTTCACTGCAACATGTCCTTTTGAGTATTTAAAGAACAAAAACCTCCATAGACTTGAAAAATAAAAACAACCCCAGAGGGCCAAGTTCAGGTTACTGAGAAACTCAGCCAAAAATAATCACTTTGCAGCTTTGCAGAGAGAGACGAGGGCAAGCTTGGACTCATCTTTTATAAGTATCTGGAGGGGAAAAGGAGAGAGGGAGAGACTGGGAAGTGCAGAGAGAGGTTCACCTCCGTTTGTAATCCAATCTCATCCTGATTCCAAACTGTTTGAAGTTGTGTCAAGAGAAATAGGCTTTGATCATGTCGACCTAATGAATTGAGAGCTGAGAGGGGAAAGGATAGAGTGGAGTTTTACTTCTGTGTAACAGCCTGTCCTCTGATTGTTTATTTAAAGAAAAAAAAATCTCATAATATTACAATGATCTTTATGTATGGATGGAACAAAGACTGGTGTGTAGAGTAAATGCATGTATAAACCAATTTATTGTGAGTTATAATATACATTTGCTGCAGCTAACTGTGTGTGGCATAGACGGTTATTTTGTTAGAAATAGTGCGAGTACCTGCCAATAATACCTGTCATAATGTACAGATGATATTACAATCTCCAAAATGATAGCTGAATCAAAAACTACCCAAACCAGTTTCAGTGAAAAAATTGAACATTATCACCTCCATTAATGTACGACTTACTGCAGAATGAATGTGAAGTCAACCGAGTGTCACTTTGCTCAATTAGTTTCACCGTGGGGCAGCAGTTAGGTCAACACTATTTGACTCCATACGGCCAAATGTCTTGCTTGTTTGCAAGGGAAACATTCATAGATTCACCACTTGTTGAGCGCCTCACTCCTGAACCTCTGATAAGCTATTATGTGCCCTGGATCCTGATTGGATAGTCCAGTGTCACAGTTGCTCTTCTTTTATTGCCATCCCTCTGTCCTGCCAAAAATAATGATGTCATCCTTGTTGCCATGGTACACAGTGGGGCGAGCAGGAACATGCCAGAGAGAGAGAGAGGGAGAGAAAGAGACAGAAGGAGGAGGTGCTGGTGTGTTTGGGAGGCCATGCTAAGACTAAACATACATAGAAGAACATTGGTGGAACATAGCAAACATTTTATAACATTATGAAGCCCTTACTACACCATGTGATACTGCATGCTACTGCCCTTTAAATGATTTAATCATATCATTATTTTCAGCTCAGTTTGAATAAGTTTTCTCCCACATTTTATATTCTTGTTCGTCCAAAAACTGTGATTCACAGGAACCAGAACCCAGAGCTGCTAACAATAAACAACACAGTGTAGTAATGCATTGGTAATCATATTTGAAATCTAATAATAACCTAAATTTTAATATTATTGAATTTAGTCAAATCTGATCATCATTCGGTATATGATATTCAAAATAAATGCTGATAAATCCTAATACTGATAGATTTAATATGATTTTATGCAGAATCACTTGGTATTACTTTGCATCAGATTGGAGTTCCAGCATTAGTGAGTAATTGTTATTTCTCTTGTTAGTTATAGTGAAAGCTATGACTTAGAATAGGAGTTTTAGTCTAGGTTGTATGTTTTGTTTGGGAAAAGTCAGACAGATACATGAAGCTGGAGCAGTGGAAAGTCCCCGTACTGAGACAGAGCCAGTGGTAGTTTTCCTGATCCTCTTTTGCTCTTTACTCCCACTCACTGAAGACTCTGTAGGCCTTCTGTACCAAGACAAGATTGGAAGAAAGCAGAGGCAAGAGACAGAGAGGGAGAAATAGTTCACACCACACACACACACACACACACACACACACACACACACACACACACACACACACACACACACACACACGTATAGAGAACCCATCCACAACTATTTCTTCCAAAACATTCCTAACCAGCTACTCCTCTGCTCATGCCAGAGGTTTGTGCCTCTCTCAGCAAACTGTATAAGTCAACAAAATCCAAAATTTGAGCTGAAACACTACTGGTACAGTAAATTCACTGTGATGAAGCAGTTTTTGTAGTAAACTTGTTTAAAGTGGCAATAAAACAGTTGCCTTCTGCTTGAAAGCACCATGATTATAACTAATAACTTATATTAATGAGTAAGCACCCTATTAGAGGAGCAAGAACCTGAGTTGACAGCCACAGCACAACTGTCAGTTCGGAGATCCTAAAAGTGCATTTAAAGCTTTTTTGCATTGAACTTCTAAAAAAATATTCAGAATTTCTAATNTCTCTCTCTCTCTCTCTCTCTCTCTCTCTCTCTCTCTCTCTCTCTCTCTCATCTTCCTCAATGGCCTCCTTCCTCAGGTGAAGCAGCTTTGAGGGGGGACCCCAGACTCCAGTCCCTGTCCCTATCCTCGTCTTCCTCATCATCGTCATCCTCTTCGTCATCATCTTCTTCCTCCTCCTCCATCTCCAGCCATAGGACAGGTCCTCCTCCCATTAGTCCCACCAAGAGGAAGCTGAGCGGGGACCAGGGGGACAGCGACATGGACGACAGCGAGCATGTGGCAAAGATTAGCCGACTGTTTGCTGCACAGCTGTGAGTATACCGAATGAGACACTTGAACACATTCTAATAAAATCCATTATGGAGACTTTGCAATTGAGTTGTTTTTCTAGATGTCCATTTCCTGAGATGCAAGTGAAAATTAAGGGTCTTCAATTTTGTATTGCATCACTTTTTTTTTTTTTTATACCTGTCCCTGATATTCTCACACGTGAACACACAACAGTTGGTGAAGAAGATTCCTTTCTTCACTGAAACTACACACATATAAAGCTCAGTTTTTAAAAGAAACCTGTGTTACTTCTGTAAGTGTTTCTGTAGTCTGTGTGTGTGCGGGTTCCTCACTTGGTGAAGTTGTGCACAGGCAGGCTTTCTTAGATGTCCCAGTTTGGACTCCAGGGTGCTACACCAGGTTTAGCTGTCTCCGCAGTGTTCTTCTTATAGCCACAGATCTCTGTAAGCTTGGAAACAGGGACTGCACAACAGAAAGATTACTCACATCTCCAGCGTTCCCACATTCGCACTTCCAAAGATTCCAGAGATTCCTGAGCTCTGATTGGTGGTGAAGGACTGCTGGGGCCAGGGGCAGTGGAGTCAGAGCTCGCTCTCTCTCTTTCTAGCTCTCGCTCTTACTCAGTTCAACTGAGTCAGTCATGGGACTCTAGCCATTGCTATTTATTGCAGAGACTGTCAGGGTGGTGTTGGGTAGAGCTGTACAAGTTTTGCATGCAAGCTAGTTCTTAGTAATATGTCTTGCTACTTAAAATACAGGTAGTATTCACAATTAATGGTTGCTGGCACCATGATTATTTTCAGTGGACATTAGCTGTGGTTGGCTTGAACTTGAAGCAATTATAATGTTTTCCAGTCTGGTCACAGTTGAAATAATACAATTATCTAAATGCCAGTAAAATATAAAATATTTGGAGCAGCATTCAGATCAATACATTGCCCATAAATCTGAGAATTCATTTTTTCCCCAAGAATGATTTACATTTTTTACTTGGGAAGTCTGCACGTGACAGAAGTAATTACACTAATGTTAAGTTGCTGTGTGGCAGGGCCAGGCTATTTCAGTGCAGATTGTGTTACAGGTAGGATTCTGTGACTGTTGAATCAAGTCATTCCAGTCACACAAGGGAAAAGGGTCTTTCTCTCTTCATCTTGTGACTGTGCTCACATAACAAAGGATTAGCTTGTGCGACTTGACATTTGTGCGGAGTCATCTTGTTTTCTCTTATGGATGTGTCAGTGGTGGGAGAATTAACATTATACTTCTCAGGGAAACCGGGCAGCGAATCCAGCTTCACACTCGGGTGTATTGTTCTGTCGTCACAGTTGTTTTTTCACTGGGACATTTTTCATGCACCGTGTGTTTTTTTTTTCTGCATACATTGATAAGCGAATAATTTGACTCTTGTTTTACAAGTTGGATTTTTTTTTACATTACAATGGGACTTTTTTTTTAATCATATCAGCTTTCAGTTGATATCGCAACTCCTTGTCTCAGCTCCAAAATACAGCCATTATGCAGTGGCCATTTTGTGTAGTCAAAAACAGATTCAGTGCAAATAAAGCTGCAGCCTATGATGTTTAAGGCTTTTCAAACTGCTCATTGTACCATGATTATTTCCTAGATGTAACCCATGATAAGCTCTAGTCCTGTTATTTAATCTTCATTTTAATTATGACCTTTAAGTCATTTGAGTCAAGGTACTTTAAGGTTAATCTCCACCTAAAAAAAGTCAATTGCTAGTTGACATGCTGTAACTTGAAGTTAAATTCAGGGTTTTAAGTCACAAAGCTTCATCAAGATATATTTTTCATCCTGGAAGCCTGTTGGCTTCAGGGCCATCCTAAATGTGTCTTATTTTTAGTCATTTAATTTCAGGTTTCTCTGAGGGCATTTCTTCTCCTGCCAAAGGTAGCTGCTGAGTGACTTGTTGAAACCTGCAGTCAGAGTCAGCCTCTCCAAATGTTCCTACTCCTTTAGACTGTTGTGCTCATCTGAAGAACAGTGATTACGCTAAAGTGGAGAATGATGGGTTGTTGTTACAGAGGAAATTTAGCTAAAAAACCCTGTATAGAAAACAGTGTCAGGAAGTTGACAGTCAGCTTGTCTCTAACATGCGTGAGCCATCTGATTCATTTAACTCATCTGTCTATTGTAGGAACAGTGATTAGACTTAATTTGAAAATGATGGACTTGGTTCTTGGGGGGAAAAGTGGAGAGAAAACCAGTAAATGANACACACACACACACACACACACACACTCACTCACTCACACACCTGCACATAAAGACACAGTTCAGATGCCCGCAGATGGTTATCTGACACCATTCTAGCTGTTGAATTTGCTGGCTGCTGCTTCTGTCTGTGTAGCTTGTTTTTTTGTCTGTACTGATTGCTCTGCTCAGTGTTGACTGTTCCTGTATGTTTGGAAGCTTTNTCTCTCTCTCTCTCTCTCTCTCTTTTTTTTTTAACTAACACTTTTTTCATTGCTTCTGCTTGAATTGCAGTTTTCCTGTGTGCTGACTGCATCAGTTGTTTTTGTTGAGTTCCTTGTAGTTGGCTCTCTCTCTTTTTTTAAGTTCACTCATATTTTCAGTAAAGTGTTGATACAGACAGACACCTGACACCTCAGACTCAGTGCTGGGAAATGTAGAAAGAAGTTCAGCTCTCCTCTGTTGCCCAATCACAACAAGCTGAAGTCAGGGGAGGCACAGGCTAGGGATTGGTGGTGGTGGTGGTGGTGGGGGGACGACGACATGTAGTCTTTGTGTTTTCAAGAAAATCTTCCAGTTTGTGCTCTGAATTCAATGAAGAAAAGTCAATGACTTTTAAATCTCACTTTTAAATGTCGGAGTGAAAATAAACAAGTCTCAGGCTTAACAGTAAATGTGATCTTTGTGTTTGTACCAAGTCTGCATGTGTCTGTGTGCAGGTATGCACATGTGTTGTTGTGTGTGCTGTCCATACATGCATGTGTGCTTGTGATCTGCATGTTTGTGTGTAGTGACTGGGCTCCTTGTCAGGCAGCAGGGGCTACTTTCTCATTTTCTCTGAGGAGTAGGAGGAGTCTTGAACAAAGAAGCCTTATCCTGTCCACTGGAGCCTGCGGGCTGGAAGCTTGCTGCTGCCTGCTCGCCTGCCTGCCACTCTGCAGTTGTAGATCCTCCAGTATAACAGTCCTTTTGCTCAGCTGTTTCAGTTCTCACAGAGAAATACTTTGTCTAGGTGTTAGCAATGTAATTGGGAAATAAAAACTTCTGGGAAGTATATTCACAGACCCTGGGTTACACATGAATCACCAGGAAGTAGTTTTGTTCATTTTGGAATTGATTAAATTTCTTTAGACACAAAGCGTACAACCAAATTGTGTGTGTTGCTTCTTTGTGCCTTTGTTCTTATTTGTACTTTGTATCCCTATAGACTGAATTGCCATTTCATTTCTGCCAAACCTGTGGAATTGCTGTTTGCAACTTTTACAGTAGTATGTAACCATTAATTTGCATTTATGTTACTTACAGGAGTTAAAAGCACATCCAAGTATGTTTAAAAATAAATCAGTTTTCTGCAGTATGAAGAAGTGTAGCATACAGCATCTGCAGCTCCTTTCTACTGGGAACTTCATCAGTGAGTTGTTCTCATGAAAGTTTCTCCAGAGGCCAAATGGGGAGAAAATGAGAGAGAGAGGAAGAGTCCTTGTGTGTCTGTGTGTGTGTCTGTTTGTGTCTGAGTGTGGCCAAAGCTGATGAAGTCATTGTTACTCTCTTGTTTTACATGAGAATATTTATGTAGTGTGTGAGCATGTGAGGAAAAAAGGGAGAGCATGTGGATATCTCTTTTTTGTGTGTGTGTGTGTGTGTGTGTGTGTGTGTGTGTGTGTGTGTGTGTGTGTTCACATGTTGTTTTCTCTGCCTTCTTGTTGTGGTTATTCCCATATCCGATCTGTCCCAGCTCTGATAACAAAGGATTTTCTTCAGTCCTCTGTCTACAGTCAGTTAACTGGCAAATATGTGCTTGATATCTATCAGTATTTCTGCATGGGTGGAAACCTACAGCTAGAGTTGTTCAGGAAATGAGGAAAAAGCTTGTGTTGATTGCCTAGAAATTAAGCATTATGTGCCATTTAACTTGGCTTTATCTGATGTTTTGTATTAAATGTGTATGTCAGGGATAATTTATTAATTCTAATATTTATGCTCTGTAAATGACAACTTTTAAGGACTTTGTCCTCTAGGTTTTGACTTGTCTATTTTAAAGGATGCAAATATTTTTACTAACTTCCGCTCAGTCCCGTTACCAAAGCCTCGACTGAGCAGAAAAAAACTGTTGAGATGTTTGTGTACTTTATATACATACATATTCCATATATAAATATATATATCTATCTGTCTATATATA
>JANJYP010000724.1:0-15259 GCA_024605115.1 Rastrelliger brachysoma | reverse complement strand
GATTGCTGCGGCTGGGGACTAACAAAACGCTGTATCGTGAAAACACAGTCACACTGTAAGTAAACCAGACAGGTGACTGCTCCTCTCTAGGCAGCACAGGAGAAAATGTTATTTGTTTGAAGTGCAAGAAGCCCTCACCTCAGCCACAGGCACTCCCTCTGGGGGACGACAGTGCAACACAATCATGCCATTCAGAGGCACCTCAGTGCCTTGGGGGTCCTGCTCAAAGTTCTTCCTCAGATCTAGGGGAGAGAATAAACAACCTACATTAAAGAACAGCATGAAGGAGCACCTAAGGATGCACACTGAAAGCATTACTGTTTCATGTGCGACCTTGTCCCCTCACACATACATACATGACATGGTGATATTATTCCTTCAACAAAACCATGCCACTAGTTTGAAGAGGAACAACCTTTTCAAGGGACAACAAGGTCAGCGTACTATCAAAGTGACATGCGGTTGCTTACAGGCGATTCGGACAGATGCCTTGCGGCTCTTGGAGGTTCCCAGGTGACTCCAGGCGACGCACAGACACCAGTAATCCTCCGGGCCGTGAAAGTCCTCCACCTGCTGACGCGACACATTGATCATCACCTCTCGACTCTTCAGCCCTGCAGACAAAACGGTTGATTGCTCAGATTAACTTTTTTTATTATATCACAAGGATGATTGATCAAAGGGATGAAGATTTGTAGGGACAAGATGATGAGTGAAATTTGAATCTGATAAGATTATAAGCAGTAAACAGATCTACCATTTTGCCAGGAGGAGATGGAAGAGAGAATGCTAGTCAATCCAAATAAACATCAGGGATTTTATTTGAACAACAGCTTAACCTGTATACTTTTGTAAACAGCTCAGATTCATAGCGCTGACCACTTTGCCATGACTGCTCTTTCGATAAATGCTTGTTGAAGATTCACTTTGGCAAACATATGGTCAGCAATGCAAAGTGCTGGTTATACTAGACAGAATTGTTAGTGAGCTCTCATATCCTCTTTCAGTATCTGTAAACCATAATCCACTTATACAGAAGTGACACTAAATGTTTTTTCAGCGGAGGCGTTAACTGAGAGGAGGAACACATCAGCTTGTTATTGTTTTAAATGAGAGCGTGAGCACTCATTTCTCCTTTGAAAACATTTGAAGGGGCTATAATTCTAGGTAGAGGAGAGACGCAAAACAGTGCAATTAAATGCTGCATCTGAACACAAATACTTTCTATGACAATCAAATCATCTATTTCTGCTGCAGAACTTTGACTTAATGTCATGAAGGTCATTCGTTAATATCTGTGTATTGTCTGTGATGCAGCCCACAATGAGCTAGGCGTGAGACAAGCATTTTTCTGAGACAACTGATGGGAATTTAAAAGCCTGGTATTTCAATTATGCCAAACTATGCACAAAAAATGACAGGCTCGGACCATTAATGTATAATAGGGTGGCTTTATTGGTGATCTAGGAAATTGCAGCTTTCAGCTGAAGTATGTGATGTCTGTCTGGCACAGCTGAAACCTGAATTTCAGTCAGCCAACTTGAACAGATTCATTAATGTATGAATACAGAGTTATGAACAGTTAATGCATGGTGTCTAGGCTCTAAAGTCATCACTCCCGACAGCATACAATTAAGATTGCATATAGGGCGAAACAAAAATTATATCCACCCACTTTAAAGAAAACCAAACCGGAGTTAAAGTCCATGAGCGGAAGTAGATGTTGAGTAGATGGCACTGATTGAATGTCATGCGAAGAAGTGATTTACTTATTCAAATTAAAAATGTACTAGCACTGCAACAGTTTTTTTTAGTTTATATTTCTTTAGATTGTTATTTAGGTATTTATAATTCATTTGTAATGAATTTTTAACAGTTCCAGTTGTAATTTTTAAGTATTTGATTATAGCATTGTGATTAACATGATTTTTTTCTTTCTTCCCCATCGTCTGTATGTATATGTATTGATATGTGCAGGGACTTGCTGCATATAACAGCTCATACAGTATAAGCTATCATATTGCAAAAAGGTGCACTGGTCATGTGTGTAACTAACTGTTTCAACTGCGTAACTAGCTTGATGTGAGTCATAGTCGATTATGGCTAGTTCACTTCTAAAAAAAGTGGTTTTCATGTTCATCCACTGAGNGCTATCATATTGCAAAAAGGTGCACTGGTCATGTGTGTAACTGTTACAACTGCGTAACTAGCTTCCTGTGAGTCATAGTCGATTATGGCTAGTTCACTTCTAAAAAAAGTGGTTTTCAGGTTCATCCACTGAAGTTTTTCTTGTGCTCACTGAAAATGCAATTTTAGGAGTCAGGTCTATAAGCATGATTTGTGACATCATCACTTCTGGTCCAAAATTAAACTTACACAAGTGTGATGTAGAAACTTGAAGCCTCCAGCGCACAAACACTAAGAAGAGACTTTACAGTGAAGTAGGAGACATATTTTATTCAGCAGTTTAACTTCTGAAATGAACAATATTTGCATATTTATAGATTCTGGATTTTTAATAAAGGAGAAGGAATAGATGTAATTTCAAGGATTTTAACAACATAATTGCACTTTTTTGTGCAAAAAAACTTTATCAGACCAAAATTATTATTCATAGTAGAGTATTTTATATGCTTCTTAAAACATGTCTGGAGGGGATCTTTAAGATTTAAGTCCTTGGTGATTTGATTGCTGGTGGTAAAATGTAGATCTCTGAATTCTGGTAGCAGCAAACATCTCTGCTTTGCCCAATTTAAAACAGAAGACCAACCACTGATCAGCTATCAAAATATATAAAAACAATTATGTCTAGTTTTAAATAGATGCATTTTACAGTAACAATCACAATCAACGCTAACCACAGTGCTGAATACATTGTGTTTCCTGTGTGAAATTGCTATTTGAATGCCTTTAATGTGAACTAGCAGCAGTAGAAAGTGTTGGGTTTGCATTAGCAGTAATTTAATTTGGCTGTGGTCTGGCTGTAGGAGGATCAACACTAAACAGTGAATATCAATGAGATCAAATTAAAACAGTAATGTTGGCATCATATCATCTATCATTTCCTGTCATATGTAGATAAACAATCCCATTTCCTTAATGGTGGACAACACCACTAAAAATTAAAACTACCACACGCAGGTAAACTAAATACATGTATTTGCTATTAGGGCTGTCAATGNCAATGAGATCAAATTAAAACAGTAATGTTGGCATCATATCATCTATCATTTCCTGTCATATGTAGATAAACAATCCCATTTCCTTAATGGTGGACAACACCACTAAAAATTAAAACTACCACACGCAGGTAAACTAAATACATGTATTTGCTATTAGGGCTGTCAATGGTTATTTAAGAGTCAAACTTTCATTTGAGCATAGGAAGAAATTAAATGTTTAGACTGCAATGACCAGTTTGAATTCAAAGACCATTTAAAGTAGCTTGTCTTGTGATCTAGGCGTGACATATTGATCAGTAAACGAGGCCAACAAATAAAAAATTGAGACGCACAGTAGTCAGCAAAGCCACGCTAATCATATAATCAAGATGCCGAAACATCTGAAAAGTAGTGTGTGAAAGTAATTTTTGGAGGGGCCACACTCTAGAGGGTAAAATTATCCACAAAGATAAGGCTGTTTGCTAACTTTGTAAAAAGAAGCTTAATCTATGTCAACAAATCTGAGGATTTACCAGCTAACTTGCCACCCAAGCGAGGCAGTGGAGGCATCAAATGAGCAAAGCAACAGCAACTCTACAGCCAGCTCTGACACAGTGGTATCTCAGGACACATGGTGCAGTTTGTTTCATGACACCACACAGGAAAATATAAAGGTCAGACTGAACCGTAACATCCTCTCTGACCGCAGACAGATGGACACGGCTAGCAATATATGCTCATAATATTCACAGTAAATTGTAACAGACACACATTATGTTATATGTATCAAAAATACTTCAAATTAATTACTTGGTAGTTCAAATTAAAATGTAACATTTTGCAAAAGAGTAAACTATAGTCACTAATAGAATCTGTAAGATAACTTCTGATTACTCTTATTATTCTATCTCATGCTGTATATCAATCATTGCTCTACATCTACTGGAATATTCACATATTTTTTAAAGCATTTTCTAAAGGCCAATAGTGCTGATTTCCACACTGATGTTTTGAAAAGCCAACAACTTGTGCCTCAACAAATCTCATAGCAGCTGTTCAAAAATCACTGTAAAGCTTGGCCTCTTGTGCCTTATTGCTTAATTACGCAGCCCTACACTTGTAGAGGGGTTGTCTCTCCACAGGCTTTTGCCATCATGCTGCACATTGCAGACAGCAGCTTAGACATGGGCCGGGATTAAATGAAAACTAATAATGTGAAATGAAAGGTTATCAAAAGGAGCCTAATGAAGTAATGTAAAACAGAAATGTTCTCTAAAGACACTGTAATCCTCTGCAGCAACTGACTGATATTATTCACAATAGACACACACACACATATGCGCACACACATACATACACACACACACACACACACACAGCTCAACCCATTTCATCCATTCCATCCATTAGGCATCATGGTAGCTCAGCGCTCGGTGCACTGTATGCCTCACAGCAAGCTAGCACAGCAAGCAACCCGGAGGTCCTTTCTGTGTGGCATTTGCATGTTCTCTCTGTGTTTGCGTGGGTTTCCGCCGGATTCTCCGGTTTCCTCCCACCATCAAAGACATGTTTGTTGGGGTTAATACTCCTGTCAGTGCCCGTTACCCCTGGCACCGGCAAATAAAAAGAACTAGAATCAGTCCCTGGGCGCTGCAATGCGGCCACCCACTGCTCCCAGTGTGCAGGATGGGTCAAATGCAAAGGATACATTTTATTTCAATGTATGTGAATGCAGAGAAATGTCAATAAAAGAAATCTTAATTTGAATCTACTTGTCATTTCTACTCTTCCAAATTAGGGGCTTAGTCATCATACTTGATTAAATGTGAGTGAGGCGGATTCGAATATAAGAAAATAAAGAGAGCAAATTCCCTTCAACTATTCATAAGGCTTTGCTGTAAAAGAGCATGCAAGATCAGCTGATGTACCCTGAATAAATAAAGGTTTAATAAATAAAATTTTGTCATTCGTTACATCACGAGAAATACACATAGTCAGTGAAGTTCAACTCTATGAGCTCTATACGCATTAGGAATGTAAACAAGTAGGAATATATTATTTAGATATGACAGCATCTAACAGCATTTGATTTTTTTTTCACAGTAATATTCGCCCCCTGTTACCTCAGTGACCTGTCAAAAAGATCCCACCATTTCTACGAATCAAAACACACAGACTTCTTACATTCATACGCTCACTCTTCACAGTGATGACAGATAAATATCCATATATCTGTTTAGAAATCATACTAAAAAGGTACTTATCATTTCAGAACTTGCCTCATCATCATCATCATTTTAAGAAATCTGTTTTTGCAGANTTAGAAATCATACTAAAAAGGTACTTATCATTTCAGAACTTGTCTCCTCATCATCATCATCATTTTAAGAAATCTGTTTTTGCAGCTTTACTTTTTTATGATGCGGATTTATCAAAATACTAACTAACAGGTGAAGAATATGGTCCAGTGCAAATCTGGGTCATATTTTTGTAGATGTAGAAGTATTTTCCTGACCTTGAAACTTGCTTTGCCCAGAGCGCACACACAGCACAGGTGGGAGGAAGGGTGCTGACAGGTGGGAGGTTGATTCAAGTGAAGCGGTGAAAAGGTAGTTGCTATATATTTGTTGAATTTTGTGCCTTAGATGTTGTACTAAAAACAATCTCTGAAGACATGTTATGTAATGTAAACATGATACAACAGATTAATACT
Organism: Rastrelliger brachysoma; assembly: GCA_024605115.1. NCBI lineage: Eukaryota > Metazoa > Chordata > Actinopteri > Scombriformes > Scombridae > Rastrelliger > Rastrelliger brachysoma. The sequence goes on along the minus strand of JANJYP010000724.1, from coordinate 9,385 downwards.
TAACATATATTTTTAAAAAATCACTTACTTTCAAAATTGGCACAGAAAATAACCTGTAATGTGTGTCAGTAAATAAGTCTGCATGAATCTATAAATGACTGTGGGTGAATTTTATAGTATATGTAGTCCATAGCTATTTTATATTGTATGAAAAACTTCTCCTTAAATTCATTAAATTCCCGCGGTAAGTGAAGGCAGCAGGATTGATATGTTGATAAATCTACAGCCTCTGATTAGAGAAGTGCAGCACAAGAGCATAGCGCCATTACGCACGGCTGTTCACTGTGTTTACCCTCATTAAATCAGCTGAAAACGACACCAAGCTGTTACGGAATACCCGCATACACCTCTACACACATCTGGTCGGTTGTAACTTGATACTTTTCCTGTTTATGAGAGCGACGTCGGGTTACAAGGCCTCGTCATAGCCTATTTTTCAACTTTCTTTTTCCCAAAATAGTGCCTTATGTTTTATTCTTACAATACATTGTGTTGAAAATTATGTTGTGTATCATGAATTCCTAAACTATGTGACCATTTACAAGGTGACATACATTAGAATTACTGCTGAAATAGCACTGGTTCTTCACTAAATACATTATTCCCTATTTCTATTGTTATTGTAGTAACTAACTGATGAGAAAAAAAAACTGCACCAACTTGTTTATTGGCTGCTGATTTGTGGCGGTATGTGTTTATGCTGTGATGCTCTCGACAGTTGAGACATTCTGTGAAAAAACTTTGTGCTTATTGACTTGTCATTATCATGTTTAACTGTGACTGGTGCAGCTGTTTCATAGCCATAAGACCAGCGACTGAGAGTATATCCAATAAACAGCACGCCTGCCTTCAACAAGCTATTTTGTACTTTGCATTATTGTATACACATGAACTAAAATATCAGGTGCACATGGAGACACCCACGCTGTCCATGCACCTGTTACCTACCATGCTGTGCCTGTCATTGCACTTGCATGATTAAAATAGGGCTTATGTTTTCTCTGCTGCAAAAAAAACCCCACTCCATTTCTTCTAATCATTACTGTGACAACCATTAACAGTTATATAGTTTTATTTAGACTCAATTTGAGCTTCAAGGCTTCAAATATAAATGTTTTTATCATTTGATCAATTTAAGTTCACAGTAAAATACTGTTATTTTGTATGTTTTGTTGACAGCTACTTCACTGAAAAGTCAATTTCCAATGCACTGAACCGTAAATGACTCCAAACTGCATACAGGTAGATGTCACAAATCATGCTGCTTTCCCCCTCGTCTGTCAGTGTCTGCACATAAATCATTCTGAACAATGATGGACAAACATTCATCTGAAGGAAAATGAAGAAAAACATCTCTTAGTGGAGGGAGTGGGGTTTATTATTGTTTTATTATTATGTATTTTATGTCAAAGTAATAACTAAATAAATGGAAAATTGGTTTGGACCATATAACTACTTTGAAAAGTCTTAAAATTGTCAACAGAGACTCTAAAATTCATGTTTGTGAATGTTTAAAAATAACTAAGATCACATACAGTATCTGTTTTTGATGTGACCTCTAAACTTCAGGAAGTGCTCTCTGAGAAGTAATTTCACTACTGGATTGTGACAACAGCCTAAAGCATAAAGAGGGCTAGGGAATGGATTTAGACATGTGGCCTCTTAATTCACAATGGCTTTTTCCACAATCAGATCCCCTCATCTTTATTAATGATGAAGAAAGCAGAATAAACTAATGAATAAACAACAGTCTACTGTTCCTGATGCAATGCTTTATGCTGTAAACCAGACAAGCTGACTCATAGAGGATGGAGTGTGCTACAGTCCTTCAGATTCACTCCAAACGCATTTTTTTCTGGCACGCAGTGAGAACATTTCTGGCCACAAAATAAAATAAGAAACAAGCAAGTGCTGCTCTTCATGTAAGACCATTTCATCTTCCTATGTAGCAGTAAAATGAAAAAGAATTTAAGTATGCTCGGATGTCTTCTCACACACTCACACGTGTATTAAAAACGCACACTACTGACAAATAATGCTCCCACATGAAATGGTGGTTATTATTTGTTTGGGTGAGGGCCGTGGTGTTTCTGCTGAAGGCAAGATAAACAAAGGAGAAGAAATCTCACTCCCAGGTTCCATCACATTAGGCAGACATCAAAGAGCTTAGTCCCTTTTTCAAATAGCCTGAAATGACACTCAGTGAGGAGTTGACACTGTGCTTGAAAAATTATCCAATAACTGTTCGGTCATGTTGATGACATGCAGTCACTTCTCTGCATTCAGGAATACAAACATCCATTCGATTCTTTCCATGAGCATGTCCCTGGTCGTCTGTTTATTTTCTTTTTTGTGCCTCTCTTTCAGCTGCGCTACCTCTGCCTTTCCCGTCAGGCTCATGCCAGGGGCTCTTGGAAGAGTGACACAAAGTCTTGACAACAGACCTCAAGGTGGAGCAGCTTTCACATGCCCATTCAATCACATCCTTTAATATGTCTCTAATGTAGCTTCTATAAAGACGTCAAGAAGAGATATACCAACGTTCGTGCTCATCATCCCACGTTTCTCTTTCGTCCTCTCTTTCTTTCTCTGTTTCTCCTTCGGTATATATCTGGCATGAGGTTTGTGGTGTGATTTCTCCCAGCTTTGGCCCATTGTTTTTGCCTTGGCTAAGTCTATGAAGAGGCCCTAAGGGAGCCAGGCTGTGCCAGCTACAAGTGGCTCCTGATCCAAGTGGCTCGGCAGAACCCAACTGGGCTCAGTCTGGCTCAGCTTAACCAGGTCCAGGATGTCTTTGTCGTACTTAACGCCTCGGCAAAGGGGGGTTTTCAGAATTCTGTTCCTCCCTCAAACGTTTGCATAGACTTTCCTTCACTTTACATCTGTTGGTGAGCTCAGGCTGGCTTCCTTGATGTAGTTTCTGTTGTATAATCTGTTCCTCTTCTTCTACACTTGAACACTGTGGACACTGAGACAACTGTTAAAATGCAGGAAACACTCAACCACTCAAAACACTACACATCCATGCTAAATCAAACAAATCCTTTGCACTGCAGCTAGCAAGCAGATGGAAAAAGCTTTCATCAAGTAAACAAATGCATCACAGTACAAAGGCTGGACTCATGACTGATTCCACCAGATATTTGGCAGTGTATCATGAAACTGATTTTCTTCTAAATATACTGATATTATAAATAATTAATTGGTATGATATTTACCAAACTGGTCTAGCTGGACCTAAGCCTATTAGCTATCTAGCATGCTAACAGACTTTAGTGCTACATTTTCCCCTGTGAATGTTTGTTTGGTGACTCATTATACAAGCTGTGTTTGAGACCAGATGTGTGTTCATGTTTAGAAGTTAGATAAGAAGGAGACTTTAGCAAGAAAACTGATGTGGGTTGTTGTTTAGAGTCTGTGTCTCTTGTGCTGTGTAGCAGGATGCAATCATGCTTAGTGTGACCTTCTGCTCAGCCTATGATATAATGACACTTTATCGTTTTACTGTATGCGAGACTGATTTGCTGTATTTAAATAAAGACCCCAGCTATGTAACAGGATGACAGAATGCTATTTGGTATGCTAAGTTTTTTTGTAAAGGCGGGCACAGGACATCATAGTTACATAGGCATTAAATGGCTGTTTATGTCAGTATTTGTTAATAGTAATAGTTTCAGTCACTATGAAACACAAAATGCAGATTTTTCATCTGCTAACCAAATTGCTTCATGTTTTTTTGGTTTAATTTTTTAGTTTTTCTAAGTTTATTATATTCCAAATATTCAGTAATTAAGTCCATATTGACCATGAGCGAAGTTAAATTTTCATTATTAATCCATGCATCCATCATGGTCTTCACAGCCACGATAAGACTAACCGAAGGAAGGAAGAGTTTATCCATCCTTTCGTTTTACCACTACAGCCCTGTTCTCTGTGTACATGGTGGGTGACATGGCGTGGGCTGCGGGTTGAGGTGGATGGATATAGCTTTAGGAGAGCGTCTGTCTGATGTGAACCCAGCTTTGGGGAAATGTTTGTGTGATGTGACATTGCGGCATGCAGCTCAGCATGTGGGGGCTGTGAGGGTTGGCTGAGGGCCAGACACAGACGAACCCTGCTAGACAAGCGGAACATGCTCCCAGCAACATCTTCAGTCTGGTCCCAGCTGTGTGTGTCATACTTAATCCTGGAACCAAAGGGACGCGTTACTCCGTGCATGAAAAAATCATGATAATTCAGCCATTAAAATGCTGTGAGTCCTTATTTCCCCAGTCGCCTTGTTTATGTTCATCCAGAAAAAAAGAAAGAAAAAAACCACGTGTCTGCTTATTAGGAGCTAGTTTTGCATACATAAGTAGTTTTCACTCTGTGGGCCACTTCATTTGTATCACTTCAATTTCTTTAATTAATAGTTTGTGACACTGAGAGACTCCGAGGTGTCTCACTTTCCCTCTTTAGCTTCACCTTTCTTTCTTTTGTCCTGAGTTCATGCATGGTTGATGCTATCTCTCAGTTGGCTGGGATCATACTACACAACACTGGAGTCAATCCTTCATAGAGTTTCAACAGAAATAGATATCCATACTTCCTCTACCCACCCTACATTCACTAGTTTCCCTCAATCACTATCTCTTCATCACTAAATCTGCAGGAGCTGCTATCCTCTCCTTCTCCAGACGACAATCGAGGTATCCATTTCCAGCCTCTTTTTCACCCTCTCCATTTCCGATGTCCTCCTTATCCCCCTCTTTCTCTTATCACTCCATCAGGCTATCATCTTTTCAGTTGAAGTCTATAGCCACAGATATCCCCTCTGTTTCACCTTCCTCTCTCTCTTCTTTCACTCTGCCCTTCGATAATCTCTTGAGTTCTATCATTCATTTCCATCTCTTACCCTTCTTACTGCATTTCAAAGGAGATGAAAATAAGTCATTTTCTGAGATAGATCAGAGCGCACAGTAGGCTGCAGTGGGATTTTTGTTTTGTTTACAGCAGCTGTCTTTCTTTTTTATTTTGTCTATGGAATTATAAGGCAAGTCTTCCCTCCTATAAATAACATAAACCTCTGACTGAGTGTCTGTGCAGACTTGATACAGCTTCCTAAAAACATTCTCAGGAGTTTATCAGTGCTAGCTGTTTTCCTGAAGGGAGGTTAAAATCTGGGTAGCGATGATTACATGGAATATCCAGCTGAGCCTTGTCTGCCTGTGGTTTATCAAAAGGCTTAACAACAGCAAAGGGGATAAGGAAATAAACACTGTTGCACTAAATTTGAAGATTCACAGTACTATGCAACAGTTGTGTTGTCCAGAAATCGGATCAATGCCCATTTTTCTTGGCAAAATCCAAACTTTGTAAAGATTATCTTCATACTGAATTTGAAGAAGACGTGTGAGAAATTTTGGATTTCAGATCAAGCAACATGACAGTGCAGTTTAAAATTGGATTAAGGGTGTAAGATGTCAAAGCCTGTGCTATAATTTAGTATGTCTCATTCTTTCTTTGTCTATCATGGTGAAACTCATTTTAAGTCTCAGGATACAGTTTTAGGCATTGTCTTACATCAGGCTGGACAACCCTTCACAGAGACAAGAATCGCATAGTAATATTTGAGCCTAGACTTTACTATGTTCTCTACAGAAAGCTCTCTCCATTTGTGTTTACTTGGGGCATCCATTACTGTCAACCCTAATCTGTCTCTTGTTTCATGGTTGAAGCTAGGCCAGTTAGTTTTAGTGCTAAAGCGAGGGCACATGTACATTAATGGCAGAAACTATGTTTGCTCAACATCATAACATCTGGGATGGGTAAAACACTCTCTAACTTGCACACAATGGAGGTTTACACTCCTCAAACATTTATGCATATCCACAGGGAAAACCTGCTACCACCACTGTTACTGCAGTGCTCAGATTTACTTCTACAATGTGTGAGAGGATAGCAAGAAATTTACAAAAGAAATTACAAAAACAAACTGATAAGATACTGTAAATTCAATTCCATTTACTTGCTGAAATTCCCACTCCGACTCAACAGATGTGGATTGCTGTAATAAGCCTCCTACTCACATTCTGCTTTGCTCCGCTCTCCCTATCCGTCTGTTTTTGTTATCAATGGAAAACAATGACGAGCAGCTGATCCAGCTAACAACATACACTCTAATGATAGAAAACTTCAACAAAAAACTGTGAATAAAATAGGTAATTATTAGGTGAAAAAAATGTGTTTGAATAAAAATCTCTTCCAGTGTTCACAGGCATCGTTGACTTTGTTTTGTTCATTTACACTTCTGAAACTTAACAGTGACTCTAAATCCAAAATGAGGCAAAAATCTGAAGTAGGGATGAGTCACACCACAAAACCCAGTTCTATCTGAAATTAAGTTGTTTCAGGGCCAGTATCACCAAAATGAATATCAATATTATCACAGTGGGCGGCTGTGGCTCAGGTGGTAGAGCGGTCGTCCACTAACCGGAGGGTTGGTGGTTCGAATCCTGGCTCCCCCAGTCCACAAGTTGATGTGTCTTTGAGCAAGACACCCCAAAGTGCTCCCGCTACTGTGTCAGCAGTGTGTGCATGTGACGTAGTGTAAAGCGCTTTGTGTGGTCGCAAAGACTAGAAGAGCACAGTCCATTTACCGTTTACTTTTATTTTAACTGTTGTCCAGTAAAAACCACGTGTCTCCAAATGTTGAAATGTTCACCTAAACCGAAGGATTAAAAAATTGACATTGAAATCTATTGGATTATCTGAAATCTGGATTATCTGATGATCTCTGCATGCATGCACGCAACGTTAGCATAAAGGCAAAATGTGCATGAGGAGGAGTGAACATAGATTCAGAATATGATCTAATGTAAGATGGATCCATTATTTGATGCTGATCTTAGTAACACAAGTATTTATATTCAAAACCACACTTTGCATCAGTTGTATATATTTCAGGTATTGAAAAGTGGATAAGGGAGGTGTCAGCATCTAAAACACGTTGAAGATCTGTTGAGATTTTCTTGAATAAAAGGCCCTTCAATGACTGTAAGTTTATTGAATGTCAAATTGTATCATAAAATCTTGATCACAATCTCTGACAGACTGTACAATATCAATCTTAGGTATATCAGATGAGTGCATTGAATTCATGTGGAATTGTAGCACTACAATGTAAATACATAAAAAAAAGTGCATGAAAGCAAAGCCATATCATCACTTCAGTATTTTTGTTTTACCTCCAACCTTTTGGTTTTTGTGAAAAATTGAGTTTTCCCCACTAAACTTACAAAATGTCATGCTGTCCAGTAGGCTATACTCTGTGTCACACTTCATGCCATGTTCTGTTCTGGTTGAGTTATAGACATAGGTTGTAGCAGCAGTCACAGTGTGATAATTCGGTTTTAAATTTCCAACACTGCCAGAGTTTTGCCTCAGGTTTCCTTTGATCACCAAAGCTCCATATCGGTCTTTGCTGGACGTGTCTCCCAGTGAGATCTAGGAAAACCGTTTTGGACTGACGACAGGCTTGAAAGATTTAAACCATGTTTCTCTCAGGATTGTCAAACGTTCGTTTCAGTCAGTCCAAAACCACACAGTGTGAAGGGACCTTAAGTGAGTAAGAACCTTTTCACTCCTTCGCCTCCAGACACACTTTCATCAAGAAGACAATCAAGAAGGCCCACAACGCTGAAGAAACAATTCTTGGATATACAGCCAAGCACTGTCTGTATTTTTCCCCTACTGTTTCAGACTTCTTTCAGTCTTGTGGGTGGTTTGACTGGACCACTGAAGTAACCAATTTAACATCTTGACTGACTGCAGCTGTAGTGGATCCCAAGCCAAAGACAGTTATGTGAAAGTTCATTGCTCTGTTTTGTCATTTACCAGCATACCTAAAGAGCATTATCTGTTGTTTGGTAACCCAGCAATGGCCTGATTTTCATGGCAGTGCAAAGACGCACCTTGACATTTTGGGTTTTTTTTTTTTTTTTTCAGTTTGGCAGTGCAACATGTTCAGCACGATGGTGGGAGGAGAGGAAGAAAAAGCCAGTTTTGGTAAAACTAGATCAGTGAAGTGCTGAGAATAGACATCTGACAGTGAGGTATATTTTTTGGTGTCACTTGCTTGGTATTACGGTGATTTTGGCGTTGAATACAAACTCAATTTTTGGAAAAAAAATGTGCAAAAAACTCCAGGAATATAATATAATAGTATAATCCAACTGTTTCAATTAAACATTTGCAAACAAGTATATGTAATTTCAGCAACACACTCAGCAGGAAATTAAATATTAATGGATATTTATCAGTGTCTGTCATCCAAAGGTGCATTATACTGAAAATATGAAAACCTTCTTCTTCAGTTACTGTGATTAAATCCTTTCAGCCAACTGAAGAAGGAGGACAGATACATGTGATGAATGTGCAGCCTCCAATTTGGAAAAGTAGTGCACTGAGCGGAGTCATTGCACGCAGTGATTAACTGTGTGTTACATTGATTAAATCATGTGCAAACAGCGCTGGGACATGCAATGCACATACACTGGACACTTGCGATGTGGAAAACAATGAGACAATTAAAAGTTTTCTCCGTTCACTTTGCTCCTCTCTTTCTTTAGTTCTCTTTTTTTTTCTCAAACAAAAACACCAGATTACCAGCAAGCAGTTCTCCTGTGAGTCATGGCCTCCTTTTTTTTTTGCTTCTTCTTGTAAACCATTTGATATGAAGTGATGCAGCAGTATTACTAATCTAGTTTTGTGTTGATTCAATCATATTAACGGTTTAAACAAACACATTTGATTGTATCTACAGCAGATTACCGGTGCAATATCACATAAAAAATTACAAAATCTGTAACTAGATTTTCTGTATCTCCGAAAATGTAAATTCATCTTTGACGACCACACCATCTGCCTTTGGCTGCAGATCTGTTGTGTCTTTTATACAAACACTGCACCTCTCAAAAATTATTTTCCTCCTTTGAGTGAGCTTTTTAAGACTGCTTCAGTGATTGCTACAGCTATTCAAAAGGTGTGACAGCAGTAATGTGATGGGTTAAGAGGGTAATGTTTATCACCGCTGCACTCTGTCTTCTGCTTGGTTTACTTCTTCGTATACCTCACAGTTTCATAACTTTCATTAACAAATCACAAGCTTCTTGCTCAATTATTTGGAGCCCTTTCTTATTAACAGACACTTAAGAGTCTCTGCTGTTTATAGTGCATACATATTCGGTGCAATTAACACCTGACAAATACCTTCAGATTCCCGAGAGCTCATAATTGATTCATGCATCTTTCTGAGTTCAGCATAAAATCTTCACTGTAACATCTTCCTCATTACACATTACCCTTCTGCCTTTTACATACTATTATACACTTTGAAGCTTTGTCA
>JANJYP010000668.1:0-13931 GCA_024605115.1 Rastrelliger brachysoma | reverse complement strand
CCTCCTCTTCCTCCTTCACCTCCTCCTCATCTTCACTATAATGCGACAATACGGCGGGGATGAGCTGTGTCGGTAGCCGCAGAGCTGCTCGGTGTTTACTGCATCGACCCATCAGTTCTGAAACTGGAGGTCTGGTGGAGGAATGCAGCTGCAGACACACAGGGCCCCACTGTTGCTGCAGCTGTGTGTATGTGTGTGTGTGTGTGTGTAAGTGTGTTTATTTCTGTGTGTATGTGTGTATGCATGCGTCATTTATCAGTGTGTGAAAACCCCCTTTCCCAAAAAACAAAACAAAAATTCACATCCCTATCTTCCTGTCTTCTGTTCACAGGGGCTTTGGAAAACAGGGATTCCAGTGCCAAGGTAAGAGCAGTGCTCATTCACAAATCCCTCTGCTGCATATGGCTGTGGGTGTGTGGGAGTGTTTATATGTGTGTGTTTATGTATGAGTGTGTGTGTCTTCAGGTCTGCTTCACTGTCAGAAATGACCTGTTGGCTCTTTTCGTTGACGGCTTGTTGGTGTTGGCAGGCAGGTGTCAAACTCAAAGCAAAGGACAGGTGCTTGCCAACAGTGATAAATGAGAGTGAGAATACTCCTGGGGAGGCTCACAACAGGAGGAGGAGGAGGAGACTGTGTGTGTGTGTGTGTGTGTGTGTGTGCACGTGTGTGTGAGAGAGAGATGTAAGAGAAGAAGAGTCGGCGGAGTGGTGAAAGTTGAGATGTCTAGGTTTTGGCCAAGGAGAGATAGAAAAGGAGGAAGAGAGAAGATCAGGAAGTCAGTTTTTGTCAAATACATGAAGCTTGACATTTGATTGTAGTTGTAAAATGGTCGGTTTATGTATATGTATGTGAGTGTGTGTGTGGGTGGGCAGCGATGTGTGTCTGTGGGTGGGCGGCTGGTAAGTGGGTGTCTAGACACAGACATCTGCACAGGATGGTTTCATAAAGAGCCCTCCACCTGCCCTCTTTTTTTTTTTTTTTTTTTTTTTTTTGGTGTAAATTTTATAGCTGCAAACATAGTGACGCCCCTCAATCACATATGCATGCAACATGAACTGCTGCTGAATGTTGTGGGTTTTTTTTCACTCGTGGTATCACTTCCTCCTCCTTCACCCATCCATCTCAGACACCCACCTCACTCAACTCATCTTGGCCGTGTCATGTGATGTGATGTGACCAACCTGTTTTTTTTGGGGTTTTTTTGAGGCTTCAGATGAAGGAAAAAAAGGCCACAATTTCATTGACTGGGAAGAGTTGTGTAGCAAAGTTGTGTAATACTGAAGTCCCCTCCTCATCTCTCAGAGGTTCGTCAGCGTTATTGGTGGTGACACAGGAAATGCATCGGAGAGAGGGGAGAAGGGGAGGGGTAGAGAAAATGAACAGTTTATGTGTGTCAGTGTGTGCATGTGGTGTTCTCCATGGACCTCAGTGATCTAGTATGCGGTAAATTACACTGAACTGATAACACACGCACACACACACATACACACACACATAGTTTAGACAGCGTAGCCCAATCAGCGCCTGTGCACAGGTGTAGCTGTTGTGAGATCAGGTTTCGTGGCGAGTTTCCAAAGCGTCTAACTGTAAAGTGATAAGTGTTAAATATGTTGACAAGCTGCTTATATAACAAACGGGTCACAAGATTGTTTGTGACGTTATTCATCACTAATCAATGCTCACACAGAGGATGTGATAAGAGGCAAATCAGTCAACACAAAATCTTTACCCCAAGCTTTGAGAAGGAGTTGATTCAGAGGCACCTGAAAGATATGAGGGCTTGAAGGTATAAAACGGGGCAACGTGTTATCTAATAATTGTAAATCAAAGTCCACTTACTTAGATTACTGCTGAGCTTTCAACCACATCACATGTGTGGAGTTTGCTCAGCTGTCACAGAGCTAAATTAGATCATAAAATGGGCTAAGTTTATTTACATTTGATCTCAGTTAATTAGTATTAACATGGGTTAAAATGTAATTTACTTTTCAGACTCTACATACAGATTTAAATGCAGATGGGAGACTCATTCAAGGAAGGATTGGTAAAGATTTGAATGCTTGACGCCTGCAGTACAGTGAGGGGATCTGGTGGCTGTGATATATTGTGGGGGGTGTTTTTCTGGCAGAGTTTGAGTCCACTTGTCTCTTTAGAGGGAAGAGTGACTGCAAATCAATACAAAGTTGTTCTGATTGATCACCTTTATCCTATGATGAAACATCTCTGTCCTAATGGGAGCGGTCTTATTTGTCCAAAAGGGCACCAGTGGTCCCTGAGTGGTTTGATGAGCATGCAAATGATATGAAACAGTCACTAGATCTCAATCCAGTTAAACACAAGGAGTCTTTATGTTGGTATTTGTCACTAGTTTGTATATTTACACATGTAGGGGACCATATTTTCTTTCATATATCTTTTATACTGCTACTACTACTACTACTACTATTACGACTATAAATGATTTTATTTGTATAGCACAGAGGTTTTCAGAGTGGGAGGCGGACTCTCCAGGGGAGCTCCAGACAGTTTCAGGGAAGGCTCAGTTGAATGGAAGTGAAAAAATATTACATTAGTTGTCAAAAGTAGAGCTGCCTAAATGTGTGTTTTGGGAGAATTTTACTCGTTACCCAGTTTTTCAGAGTCTTTGTTTATGTATTTGGTTGAGTCTTAACAATGCCAAGCAGCAATATCAGGCTATCTTGGCTCACTGTTGAGTGTCTGTGGGATCAAATAACATGATCATGATCCCATAGGTAACCTGGAGTGGGGGGTGGGGAGTGGGGGCATTTTGAGAGCTTTGTATGATGGGAGGCCCTGCAGTCTCAGACTTTCAAAAGCTCCAGTATCGCACATTTCAAGCTACAAACTGCTCCTGATTTCCAGAGAGAGAAGAAGAGGAGAGCATAAAAGACACTTTGAATTAAAATCACCCTTTTAAGTAAAACAATTAAATTAAGCTTAAAATCTGGTGGCAGAAAATCAGCAAATCAACATACTGGAGCATGACAGTTAGGAAAAATGATGAAGAGCAGTTTGTGAGTAATGTTTATGCATGGGTCTAAACTATTATTGGATTATTTTGTTATCTTAATTCAAGAGATTAGTTGCAGATTAGTAAACATGAAATTTTAAGGATTGTGTGAACGGGTCAAGAGGTCACTTGTGATCTTGTAAATTGATGGTCACACTGAAGATGGAGTATAAAAAATAGTAATTTGCCAATTAACTTAAACTGTGGAAGTTAAAAATGAGTTCAGTTTGGAAGAAAAGTGAGCTGTTTTGGACGCCCTATGAGTTGTTTCCAAAGCACTTAAATTACAGCCCTTCAACATTTAATTAAGGGCTGTTTCTCTCAGACGTTTAGGTGCTGTTAAAGTTTTATTCAAGATAAATATTTGAGACAAAAGTTTGGATGTTTTTTGACCTGCAAACCTCAATACACAGAAAAAGATAAGGACTGAATTGAACTGGTCAAAAGGTTGTTGGTGGACATACTGTTCTCATATCAAAGCAACCTTAAAAGATGTGTGATTTCAGCTGAAATATTCCAACAAATTATCAAGTCATGTTCTCAATAAATATTTAGTGTAGGTTAAAAATTGGCTGAATTTGGGTCAAATGTGATTGTTTAGATGTCTAAGAAATAAATAAACAATGTTGAAGCTGGACTGTGCGTTGACCTGAAAGAAGAAACGTGCCTCAAGACTAGTTCCATTTTTAGATAAATACAGAAGTGCACACATAAAACATTTAAGTTATTCAGTTTCTTGGAGAAAGTCTGTTGGATGATGAGTCGAAAAAAGTGTTACCAGATAGATTAAAAAGTAGCATAAGCATTGTGTGTCTGTCTTCTGCTATTTGGTGCTCACTTTATTTGAAATACGCGCATAAACACTGTGTGTCTGTATATATAACAGAATGATTAATGACTGTGTTTTAGCTTTGTTTATGTGACGCTTGGCTCGCTGTATTGTGTCCTGCAACTTCAAGTGGGATAGACCAAATATTTGGCATGACACAGAAGTAAAAATGTGCCTGGTTACTAACATGAACTCATGTTTCAACAGCATTTAAATTACTTATTATTGATTCATATGAAAGCACTGACATTTCAGCACTCTTTAAACACCTTTAAGGACTGCAAATGACCATATTAGTTTGCATTACTGTTAAAAGAGCAGTGATGTACAGCTTATTTTTGACAGCTACAGACATACACATAGTTATTTGGTTTTTTGGCTTGTTTTTATCAAGTCTGGCAGAAAGATTGGTTTGGATGGATGTTTCCTAGATGGTCAGGTGACATACTGTATATATCAGTTGTTTTCAGTGATTATATTTCAGCATTTGATAAAGACCTGCTTCATATTTCAAATATATTAATGTGCATGGAGCTGAATTAGAAGTGTAATGTAACCTGGAAGTTTAAAAAATCATTCTGGTCAACAAAACGGAGACAAGTTCTAACTTGGATATCTTTTAACTAAAAGGAAGCATTTTTATGTGACATTGCGGATTAATTCATTTTTCTCAAGTAGGAGATTAGTCAAGTAAGAGGTGATGAAATCAGCATGAGTAGGAGAAAGAAAATGGGGGAGTAAGAAAGGTGTAGAAGATGTAGAAACTAAATGGGTGGAACACAAGTCATCAGCATTGTCCTGCTGGTTTGGAGGAATGTCAGACATCTGGTGCAGACTTGTTCTGACGTGTAGGGAAGTGTGTGTTTCAGAAAGAGATGTGTGTGCGTGTGCATGTGTGAAAGTGCATGTTACTGTGACAAAGGTGTCTTCTGTGCATCGAGGGTGTGTTTAAATACCTGTTCTGCAGGTAAAGATGTATCTTTTTTCTGTCCTGCCTTCACCTTTTCTTTTATTATTGTTCATTTGTGTATGTGTGTGTGTACGCGCGTGTGTGTGTTTGCGCGCGCACCTGCACACACTGACAGCAAAAAGAGGAAGCTGCCCACATGTAATTTCCTGCTAAAAACAGATCCACATGTCTCATCAGAGTTTGGACTGGCTGTTTTAAAGGAGCTTTTTGGGGCCTTATCAGATCAGTTAGTTGCATGATTTTAAGCGAGTTGGTGATTTTAAAAAGTAAAAACTAATGTTTACCATATAAGTAATCCTCCTCTAAATACCTTTTATTAATTAATCTTTAGAGCAAAAAACAAGTAATTGGAAATCTTTTATCTACATGTATGTTGACCTTTTTAACTGCTGACATTTTGGCTTATGATATTATGAAAATCACAGGTGTCATCAATAACATTAACGTTAAGTCTCTGTCCTAGTGTCCTGAAGCAGCTAAATAGAGTTCAGCCATCGTTCATTTCATTATTTAAATGTGTGACATGCTATTGAAGAAGACTGTTTGCTTCAACTTATCTTTGTGTTGTCAGAGCAGCCATCCTGCTGTAAAGGTTTTCACTAGTCATAGGATCATCTGGTAAATTTGGTTTGGTTTCTTTTCGCACAGAAAAAAGGAAGCAATCAAACCAAAATAGATCACTAAAAAATACATTGTCTTTTTTGCTTACACACCTAAAACTAGGAACATCCAACAGAAATTAAAGCAGCAATGTCAGTGAACACAAGTAAAAATCAATTCAAATAACTTCCTCCCCAAAACTTTATGCGCTTTAATGCCTTATCATGGATTATTCTCTTATTTCGATTTTTTTCTTATATGTACAGCTCCATCTTGAGTTACAACAAGTGTATGAAAAATTTTGTACCAATGCTGCAACAATTAGTTGATTAATCAATAGGAGATTCTGCAGATCCTCGATTTGATTTAATTCTCGACTTCTTTGATTCTCAGTCTTTTTTTAACTTTTTTCTGTGATCCTCTCAGCGCAGATGTCGATGCCATTTTTCGACTAGTGTAGTCTAATCTGGTCTGTTAACTCATTTAATCTTTAATTCTTATTTCATAAGTTGGTCTACATGGTGTCATGGGCGATATAATCTCCATCAGGTATTGATAATGTACCACGCTGAGGTCTTATTGTCATATTGTCATAAGTATAGAGCACTAGTCATTGCTTTAGCACGAGTTTAGTTCCGAATGAGGACAGAAGATTTTTGTGTGTTAACGTTGTTGTTTTCATGGTTTTAGTCTATTACTTTATCATACCTGCAAAGATATCCTGCTATATTTGTCATGTTGCTTGCTGCACGCACATCTCATAGCTTTATAGACTGTGGTTCGGTGTCGATGTAAGTCACAGAGACTACAAAAATATTTACACATCGGTGGTTTCAAGCAGGAGGGGGGTCTGAGTTTGGTTTATGCGTGTCCTATATCAGCAGTTGCCATGGTGTCTTTTAATTGGCTGCAGGTTCAAGTTAGAGGACGCAATGTTGACTCATCACACTGCAACATGTGTGTGTTTTTTTCCCCTCTTGACTTGTC
Source organism: Rastrelliger brachysoma (assembly GCA_024605115.1). Lineage (NCBI taxonomy): Eukaryota > Metazoa > Chordata > Actinopteri > Scombriformes > Scombridae > Rastrelliger > Rastrelliger brachysoma. The sequence goes on along the minus strand of JANJYP010000668.1, from coordinate 7,513 downwards.
GCCGGGACACGACATCGTCAGCATGGCTATACAGTGGTGAAGTCCCGCCTTTCCATTTCCGGTACATGGGTGCTCAAAACTGAAAAATGATCATTGAGTTTCAATGGAGACATAAAAATTATTTTCTGTTCCCATTTGAATTGTGCCATGGATTTCACATATGTTGTTTGTGATATTTAAAGATTTCATGCAAAGAAGATTACAGTTTAGCATCAAGGAGTTTGATAATGTTAGGTTTTGTGTGAGCCGGCTCTGTGAACTACAGCTGCTGCTCCAATTTATATCCTCAATTCTACCTTTGTCAAAGGCTGAGATTCAACTTATAATCAAGATTGTGACACCCCTATTAATCAATTCATTGCCAACTCTTAAAATAATCAACAACAGTTTTGATAATCGAGTAATTGTTTGGAATCATTGTTTTAGAAAAAAAACATACACGTTTGATGGTTTCATATTCTCAATTGTGAGTATTTCCATGTTTCTATGACATTGAATGAAGTATATTTGAGGTGTGGACCATTGGTCATGGTTTAGGAGACTGTGATCAACATTTTCTGATATTTTATAGATAAAACAACTAATTGATTAATTTTGAAAATGAATGACAGATGAATCTACCGTATTATGAAAATAACTGTTAGTTGCAGCCCTAATAAACCTAAACTTAAAAGCCAGGTCATTTGGCACCTCGATTCATTGTCCTACTAGCCGCTAACAGCCTGTTGATTTCACTCCTCCACACCCCAGTATGCAAAGCTCATGTGGCTATGGGAGCTGTTTAACTGTTTAAACTTTCAGAGTACACCTTGTAGCTGAATTGAGGTCGTATCCCATTCCCACCACTAAGGAATCACCCCAGATTTTGTTTGAGATCTCAAAGCTCAAACCGTTCGCAAGAAGAGGTCATACCAATTCAACCAGATTTGAAACTGCTGCAAATGATTTATTATTTTTATAGACGGCAGCCCAGAATAAAGAACAACATACAGGAACACAGTAAATATTGTGTGAGGATTTCCTGAAAACACAAATGGACTGAACTGATTTCTAAAAAGCAGTCACTCGCAGGTCGATTGAAACTACGGTGAGGTGAGAACAATTTGTCAGAGATCATGCTGCATCATTGATACAGAGGTGACTGTTTTTAAGATTTCTATGCTAACGAGGCCTTTGTGAGCAATACTACGAGACACTGAGTCAGACTGTGTACTTTGAATTACACCTCACTGATTCACAGGGTTAACCAAAATCATAAATGCCTGTCTCTTTTCATCTACACTGATTTTCTCCAAATTAGCATCAGTATTATATTCAATCGCCATTGGTTATTGTCTTTAACAATTTCTACTCACTTCAGTCATTGTCTTTACTTGTGTTGTTATTGTGCTGCTGTGTGTTTGATGCTTACAACTCCACCCAAAGTTGACTGATGCGAAACGTTTCTTGGGTTTTTTTTTACTTTCGGAGGAAGCCTGTGATTTTCACTGATATGACCAGTTCATGGGCCACTAGTTTTTTTACCAGCTGTTGACAGATATAATCAAATTTTTTAGGGTACTGATAATTATAAAATTAGGATTTGCAAATGTTGAGTACTGTATCCTTCCTCTTGTGTCTCTAAATGATCTCAAGTGACTAAAACGGCACAAATTTTGGCCTGTTTTAAAGAAATACAGAGCTATTACTATTAATTTCTGCTCTGTTGGCATTTTAGTTTTGCTTTTTCTTTGTGGGAGAAATATTTTAAAATATATTTTTATGGTTTCCTGGTGGCCTAGTTATTAAGCTGCACATCATATATCTACAGCTAGTTTCATAGCGGTTTTTGATTCAGGTCATACCTTCTAAAAATTGTTATTACCCCAGTTTGAAGTATTGTGTTGTTCATTACATAAAGGCAGTGGCTGTATTTTAATCACTGACTAATTAGCAATTGAAATAGTATCTTTGATATTGATCAGATGACAGACAAGCCGGTCTAAGGTGTTGATTACAAGATACGTTTGTGACATTGCAGTTGTCGCTCAGAAAAAAAAAAAAAACCACATAGTCGTTCTATAGTGCCGGCCACAGAGTCAGACGAGCTCCTCCATGGTAATTCAGTCCACAGATATTTCAAGTGTCAGTACTCTGAACATGGCAGGCATCAATGTGCGTCACTGGATGTTTATCGGTGAGGACGACTACACAAATGACTGTGGAAGATGAAATGAACAAATGATAACGATGATGTTAAGATATGAAACAGCATTTGAGGATTAATATGATTTAAATTATATTTATATATTATATAAACACACTGCAACAGAGAGACTGATTATCAGTTTACTGATCTGTAGGCCTTATTACTTAGTATTGGCAGTACAGATGAATATATGATTTTCTAAAAATGTTTAAAAGCTTGACATCAAATAGTAATACCCCACAGCCCAAAGAGATCTTATATTATTAATTTTGCCTGATATTCAGTCTATAAATGTTACAGGTTGTATTAAATGTATAAAGAAAGAAAATATCGTAAAAGCTTTAATTGAATTAGCTTACATCACTTAATATTGGACGTTTTTACCTGAAAATGACCTTGGGGAATGAACAGTTCATTTTATTCAATTATTTAATTACCTTATTGACAAAATGTCTCAGCTCTGCTGATATAAATTGGCGGCTATTTATTTTATATTGATTTAATCAGGATCTGTACTTGTTAATAATGCCCAGTGTGAATGCAGCAGGCTCAGGTCACTCTATGACACTGTACGTGTTATATAGTGTACAGTTAGCCAATGCTTCTCATTGGTGCTGTTTACTTTACACTATATTAGATTAGATTAAAATGCAGAAGGCCTCTCAGCTTTAAAGTCCTACTGAAATGAAACATGGTTCTTTTCTGAAGCAGCAACATTTATATCTAATCTGGAAATGGCAAAACCTTTTGTTTATTTATTATTTTAAACTTTTGGTTTCACCTGCTGGTTTCTTTTTCCTGTGTGATGGGGTGATGGTGTGCCTTGTCATTCAGTTCAGAAAGGAGACGTTGACACTTCATGAAATACATGTACAGATATATCCTTTCATTCAGAGAGGTAGATGAGATGACTGATAAGACTCATTTCTATAGCCTAAATATGTGGTTGGGTAACAGCTTAGACTGGGATTATGAGCATAAATATGCTCTGTCTGAAGCTCTAACTACTGATTAACTTGTTATTTAAGGCGTAACAGAAATGTGGCGTTAAAGGGAAGTATTCCTTGGCAACCCAACAGATGGGACTGGTAACTTCCTGGAGTGCAGTTAAGTCACAGGTAAAGAATATCCAGTACTATATGTCACCTTCATGTACAATGTAGAGGATACTGTGGAGAACTGAGTCAGGTTGGCTGTCTCTCCTTGTTTCCAGTCTTTATGCTAAGCTAAGCTAACCACCTGCTGGCTGCTGTATCATATTTATATTATAGATATGAGAACAGTCTTAATCTTATCATCTAGCTCTGGCAAGAAAATGAATAAGCGTATTTCCTGAAATGTTAAATGATTAATTTAAATCTGTGCTGCTGCAGTAAAAAATTACAATCTGTAGCTGTAAAGGCTGATTTATGGTTGGCTGCTTGGCAGACGTGACGTATATTTTATAATTTTTTGTTAATGACAGAGAGAAGTGGGTACGGCATGCAACAAAGGTCAAGTGAAAGTCAAGTCACAATTTATTTGTGAAGCACATTTAAAAACCACTTCAGTTGACCAAAGTGCTGTACAGTTATTCAAATACAATATAATCATGCACAAATATAATAAATAAAAAACGGTAAAAGGAATAGGTCCCTTGCTGGATTGGAACCAGGAACATTGTAATATATATGATATGATGATGATCAATATAATATTGTCACAAAATGCGATTGGTTAATGTTACTATGTTGCCATAGAGCTTGCAGTTGTCACTGAATTTCCTTATTGATATTTTGGCCTTTTAATGTCCTTATTCAGTTACTACCAGTCAGGATGATATAATATAACTAAACTGGCTGGTTGATGGCATCTGGTTACCATGGAGACAACTGAAATCTGTTGCTTCATGTGACTCTTTTCTGCAGAGTGACACTGTTCAAAAGTGTCAAGAGCAATACCGTAAATCAGTGCAAGTGCAATCCTGTAATCAGCACTCAGCCAATCTCACGGGTGCTCACTGTCGTTTGAACTCTTGACGAATGACGCTTTCACTTTCCATTTAAAAAGCACACTGTGAGGTAAGATATTTTAATTGAGGAAAAATCAATAATCAATCATCCAGCTACTTCTGGTCAGCTAAGGCTGCTGAGAAATAATTAGAAGGATCATTTTAGCTTGCTAACACTGTGCCAGTCTAGTGTCTGTATTAGCAAACTTACAGTAATCCAAAGACTCAAAGTAGGGCTGGACAAATTCGAACGTATTGAAATTTTATCAAAATCACAATATGGACTGCTGCAATTTTCAAATCGTAGGAGGTACTATGTAATAATTGTTGAAAGCGAAATTTGTCTAAATACCATTTTAAATGAAATATCATGCTGCAGACAAATTCTAGCATACAGAGTTAAGAAAACATCTGTGTTTGGTACAGATCCAAGAAATCAATCATAATCATTTTAATATGTTTTCCAGTGAGAATGAGAACATTATAATTCCTTCTATAGCTCTCTAGTATGGTAAATGATTTCACAATATCAGCCAAAATAATCACAATTAGATTTTTTTTTCTAATTAATTCTGCCCGACATCACAGTGACATGTCTGAATGACTGATTGTCCTGTCCCACTTTATAATGTTTATACAGACCCAAGCGCCAGTTCATTTTTTATGATGAGCATTTATCTGCTACACACACACACACACACACACACACACACACACACACACACACACACACACACACACACACACACAGTTTATTGGATGTGCAAATGTATGAAAATTACAAGGACGCAAACAAATATTAATTAAATATTTTGAAAATAAAAATGAATCCATCTTTCATTGAAAATCATTAGGTCCAGGATGGAGGAACTTCCTGGCGCTCCCGAGTATTCGACAGTCTCGGCCCGCTGTCGTCCTGGCAGATCGGTGCAGGGATATGTTTTTTTGGATCCGCTCTGATTTGCCGCCAACGCCGTCAGTCACACAAAAAGGGCCGTCGTTTGCAGACCCGACTGTCGGGCTCAGCCTGGTTGCTAGGCAACAGAGCGAAGACCTCCTCAGCAGGTCACTAGGCCTGTCTTTCAGGAGTGTGACTGTGTGTGTGTGACTGTGCGTGTGTGATTGTGTGTGTGTGTGTGTGTGTGTGTGTGTGTGTGTGTAAGTGTGAGTGACAGAGCAGATTTACAAGCGACAAAATGCTAAAAAAAAGTGTGTCGGCATTTTTTTTTTCTGCTTTTTTTTCTGTTGCTCCAGTTCTGTTTCTGTCGTTCTGACACACCGCAAACACACAAATGAATCCTCCACCCCCTCACATCGCCTCAAACCCAGCTGTGCCCCCATCCCTTCCTGCCCACACACACATAAACACACAAACACACATAGTCTGTATCTCTCTCTCTTTATCTCTCTTCACTTTCTTTTCCTCGTGTCATCTGGTCCTTTTTGTGGTTCCCTATTTCATTCACTCTGCTCACTGTTCCTCTGTTCATCGATGCAGTCACTGCCACAGATGGGCAGAGTTTCATATTCACACTGTTTCACAAACTGTTGAGTCTGCTGGTGCCTGTTGGTTTTTTGGAGGCCTCGGTCGCACACGAGTTGCACAGTTTAAAAAAAAAACCAAAAACTGCTCAAACTAGAATCTAGGTCCACAGGAGCGTAGAGAAGCAGGCGTGTTTGAAACAGATTAAGTGCATTTCATAAAAGATGCTCAGAGCTGATAAGATCATAAGTTTGGTTCTTTTAATACCTTTGAAACACCAACGTGAAACTTTAAACACAATTCTCAGAGTAAAAAAACTAAACATTTAATGAAAAATCTGCAGATGTTGTGACCGCAGAGTAGCAACATTAAATATATGATCTGGAGAGTAAAATAAAAATATATGAGCCGCAGTTAACAAAGGGAACTTCTGTCGGCGGGCAGCTTGGACTCTGTGTTGTAGTGCTCAACTTGTGATTTGTGACTTTATGGTTTTAAATCCCACATGAGTGCTGAAAATAGATGTTTATGAGCTGAAACACACCTATTTAGATAACTGTATGTCTATGTTAAAACAATACAGTGCACTCAAGGATGTCACGATGGTGCAAAACAAAAAAAAAAGTATTCATGGCATGTTCGTTATTCGCTGGCACAAAATGATTTAGTTGATTGATGAATTAGTGAGTGTCAGAAATTCCAATTTAGAGCTCACCGTTGATAGCGAACAAGGGAGTGATTTTTGTCTGAAAACTAACCGTGTTAATCTGGAGGGATGCGTTTCCATGGTAACTGAGCTCAGATTTATTTCAATCACCTTTATGAAAGTGGATTTCCTGAAAAATAAGATTAATTTGATTAATGAAAAATGAAGTCTCATTCACTAAAGTGAGTCTGGTTTCAAAAGGTGATCCTACTTTATGAAAAAACACCCATCTGGTCTCCACTGATGTGAATCACAACCTTTTGCACACGTGAACATGAGCTCTCTGTTGCTTAACTGTGAGAAACCATCGGAAAGTGCTGCCAGTTGCCACGGTGCCTCATGAAAATGTAACGAGAATGTGAATAATTAAGGTCAAACCAGAGCATAATATCAGTCTGTGTGTGTGTCTATCATAGTCTACTTTTGGGGACTTTTTTAGATAAATTAATTGAGGATGGTTTGCTGACTGGGGAGAAAAATATTTCCCCAGTTGTAAAAGAGCAGATTTTTGGCTCAGCNAGATAAATTAATTGAGGATGGTTTGCTGACTGGGGAGAAAAAACATTTCCCCAGTTGTAAAAGAGCAGATTTTTGGCTCAGTGGTTAGGGTTATAGTAAGGGTTAGCAAAGTAGTGGTTAGGGTATTTCCCAAAATGTCTCATAAGTGATCTTGGTCTAATGTGTGAATGTGTGTGGGGGGTCTGTCACAGGCTATATATAGGGATGAATTTCAGACAAAAAACAAGTTAATTGGGGACATAAGCTGGGAAAAAGGTGGCTTTTAGTTCAGTGGTTAAGATTAATTTTCAGTTCTGTCTACAGGAAATAAGACTATGTAGAAGTGACCTTGGGCAGTACGTGCATGTGTGTGTGCTTTGTTCCTCCTTTGTAGGAAAGTTGCCACATGTGATCTGGTATTTTCATAATCATGTTGGTCAATTTGGTAGAAATGCAAAATGTATCGGTCGAAATTCAATTTCTTGTTAATATTGCAAGTCACTGCAAAGCAGAAGTAGTTCAAATGAACTTTGTGTAAGGATTTTGTGTAAAAATACACCAGCGATGTGAAAAAAGAAAACTGTCCCTCACTGATCTGCCCTATTTACCCAAATGGAGTTGTGGTGTCGGCCATGTTTACATCTTTGT